>PVIH01016123.1:0-46826 GCA_004025045.1 Sigmodon hispidus | reverse complement strand
AGTTTGAGGAGTAACGGTAGTAATTCTTCTTTGAATGTCTGGTAGAATTCGGCACTGAAACCATCTGGACCAGGGCTTTTATTTTTGGGGAGGTTTTTAATGACCGCTTCAATTTCCTTAAGGGTTATAGGCCTGTTTAGGTAATTAATCTGATCTTCATTTAATTTTGGAAGATGGTGCCTGTCCAGAAAGCTGTCCACTTCTTATTAATGGGCATACTGGTATGTAAGGAAACAAACTTGCAAGTACATATTTCAAGGCCTCAAAGCAGATCTTACTTCTCTCTGTCTGTCTATCTTATTTCCTATGAGTGCAAAATATGGAATACCACTTTCATGCATCTGCATCTGGCTGCCAATGTAAACACTGCTTTTTTGTGTTTATTTCCTTTCCTCTAGTGAGTCTTCATTGTGGGTGAAGTAATGTCCCATATTAACTTGGATTAGTGACCCTTCAAAACCATACTTGAGCTTTACCTTACAGTTTTTGTTTTTTCCAAACTGACTTTTAAACTTTCCTCTGAATAAATCTCAAGTCTGACTTGTCTTAGATAATGGGATCCCTTAAATACATTGCCATCTATTTTCTTTCAAACTATACTGTATGGGAAAAGTTCAAATTTTCTGTTTCTTTGAACTATTGTTTCAAATCCTGACTACAGTTCTACTCCCTTTCTAAAGTAGGGCTGTAAGTGTATTGACTAGTTAGCTGTATTATAATCACTAATGCTGGTCAAAGTTACTAGCGCAGTAGATAACATCATTATACCATTCATTGATTTGTGAATAGACAGTGTTATAAAAATATTACCTGTGTGTGTGTTCCATGTGAATGGCAACATGTGGAAAAGCAGGAACTTAACAGTGTGTAGTCAGTCTTATTTATTTCTACCTTTACTTGGGTTCTGGGGATCTGACTCAACACAAAAGGCTTGTTTAACAAGTGACTTTATATATTAAGCCTTCTGTGCAGCCTCTGTTCTCATCAAAAAGCAAAACAATTGTAAAAACCGGAGGATCAATAAGTTTTCTATAAGACTGTGACTTGTATGCATGTAAGAAGTTACAGAAAGCCTCATCAACACCACTGTCCAATCTTGAACTGTACAAGGATGACAGCAGGATACAGCATAAGGTGGAATAAAGAAATCTCAGGCATGCTCCATTCTGTGCAAAGAAGTACAAGAGATTAAAGAATGTTGAGAGAAAAAGGAATAATTTATCCCAGGGAAAAGCACCTCAAAGGGTTATCAAATATCTAAGCGTCATCACTTAATAATACATATAAGTAACATTTATAGATGTAGAAATGTGAGTTTGTGTATTTATTAGTGTATATGAATCTACATATACATCTATGTGTGTAACAAGTAACTCGAAGTCATGAACTTGAAAAGAGATCAAGAAAGTGTAACTTAGAAAGAGTAAATGGAATTGGGAAATGATGTTATTACATTATTATCTCAGAAAAAGTTTTCAAAAGTATAAAGTAGAAAAAGAACACACTTGTCTTCATGCAAACTTTTTAAAAAATAAATAATTTTGTATTTGAATATATATATTGGGACTATGTGTTGCTTTTTATGATAAGTCCTTTTTCTTCTGTAAAAGATATGTATCTACAAATATTGTTAAAATGCATTTATATTTTATTACATATTAGTATTTCTTTATATGTGAAAGTGTTTTCAAAAATGCAATACAATAATTTATCCATAAATATCTATGTAATCTTTATTCAATAAAATTAACAATGCAGTAGCCAAACAGAATGTAGAGTACACTTAAACACAATGGAAACAATCAGCTAATTCCTTATGTGTTTTATGTTACTTATCTATCAGATGGAAGAACAACAATGTGGTAATTGGTTATAACAGATATATAACATCTGTGAATTATATTTTAAAACTTTGTGTAATAAACTTATGCGGATTGCTTCATTATACACATGTGCATAGGTTCTGTAAATGATCTCAAAATGCCTATATCTATTTTTAACCTTTGTGTCACTCTTAAATACAATCCTATTTCCATTCAAAATCCAATTATCTGAAAAATACATTATATCTAAAAGGAAGATGTTTACTTTAGTGGCTTAATTGTTTAAAAATAACAATAACTTTTTTGTGGTAGACTAAATGTGTTACCTTATATAGCATCAAAGATAAAATTTAATTTAAATCTTTAAAATTGATGATCTTCTCATAGCAATTTTCTTGAAGAAAATATATGTAAACAAAGATTTTGCATACAATATTATAGTAATATATTTGATATTTTTCTGTTTTTAAGTAATGATACATTTTTAAATAATATATGTACTGTGCCTGGTTATAAGTATACTATGGTATAATGTATTAGTTCATCTTTAATGATTAGTAATAATGATTATATAAGTACCCAGGTATACAAATGTTAGATCATTCCTTCTTCATGACAAATAAGCAGAATATTTTTGAATATTCAACTACAGGGAATAAGGATGGTACTTAAATTAGATGTGTCAGCTAGGGTTGTAAGTATAAATACATATGAAGCCTGTTTCTCTTTTCAGTTCAGGTTATTAAGACTAGAAAATGCATTTGAATACATTTGCAGTTTGTTCATGTAAAGAATGCAACATGTTAATTTTTTCCCTAAGAGCTTAAATCTAGTCAATCATACTTTCTAGATGACCTGATGAATTTTCAGGTATATTAGTAAGCATGCTTGTTTTATTACAGGAGAATATTATATAAAGAAAGCTTAACTATCAAGTCTCATGTTCATAATAGACATGTAACAATAGTAGCATGTCTATTGCTTATCAGAGATCCCACGTTACCTCTTTTTATATTTGTTGTTAGCACTAAATGCAAAGTTATTTTATATAACAATTAATATTCTAATACATTATTTTAGCAAATATGTGTTATAGTATGGCATAGTTCTAATACCAGTTATAGCATGTTTGCCTCATTGAAATTTGGAAATAGAGAATAGATTATCTGTATAGTTATTGAAATGAACATAATATATTATAATACAATGCCTATTATCAGTTCATAGAAGAAAATAAAACAGGATGTGATGTCATAGGTTATCATGTAAATACTCAATTATTACTCTTGGTTTTTCTCAAGTTTTCAAGTGATTTTTGGAGATCTTAGTGTATATGTGGAATAGAAAGATAATTTGAGGGAGACACCATGATATGCCTTTCTGATCATATTTCAGGATGACATCAGCGGTGACATAAACTCCTTGGAGTACCCCATGCTCCAGTAAATAACATCTCACTTTGGAATGCAGTATGGCGGTTTCTCAGAAAATTGGATTCAATCTCCCCAAGAACCTTGCAATACCACTTCTGGGTGTATACCCTAATGATGCACAAACATACTCCAAAGGTATACAGTCATACTCCATAGCTCAACTATGTTCATAGCAGCATTATTTGTAATAGCAAGAACCTGGAAACAACATAGATGTCCCTCAACTGAAGAATGGATTAACAAACTGTGGTACATCTACACAATGGAGTACTACTCAGCAGAAAAAAAAAAAAAATGATATCCTAAAATTTGCAGGCAAATGGATGGACTTGGAGAATATCCTCCTGAGCGAGGTATCACAAACTCAGAAAGATAAGCAGGGGATGTTCTCACACATTAGTGGTCTCTAAACAAACAAAGAAGAAAAAAGCCAAGCATGCCCAAGCTGCAAACCACAACTACTGAACAGCTTGGGATCAGAAACACCCTGGATCCCACTCCACCTAGAGGAACACCTGACTCACTCTTGAGGGAGGGGAGACAAAACTGGATCTGCCAGGATTGGAGACTGAACTAAGCAATATTGGATCAGTGGGACCATGGGATGTCTGCTGCCTGCCCAGGGAGGGGATGGGGAGTTGTGGAGAATAAAAAAATGTCCTGATGTGGAGGGAGGGGGAAGGGATGTTGAATAAGGATATACAGGGATAGAAAGCATGACTTCTTTTTTCATAATAATAGTAATAATAAAAAGTATACAGAAAAAAAAAGAAAAAGCAACCCCCCACTGAGCTAAATAAACCTGACAAATAAAAGTATAAAAATTTAAAATATAAAATTACAAAAGGTAGATAAGCTAAAAATCAAATGTATTGTAATCTATGTACAGGTATAGTTATGATTAAACTATCAGATATTTTCTTTGTGATTTGAAGAGTTGTTATAGACCCTTGTTTAGTAAAAACTGTATTTTGTGAAATTATTTTCTATATTGTAAGAGAGGAAAAGCAATAAAAGAGATATCTTGACAGAGTGAGCTTCTATGGGGTTAGAGAGAAAACTAGTACTAGGAAAATCTTCGGCAACCCACAAGGATGTCCTCAGCTACAACTCCTTTATATGGTAGAGAGGATATTTGAACTAGTCTTCCCCTGTACTTAGATTTGTGATTACCCTGATTGTCTTCATAGCATCCGCATCCAGTGACTGATAGAAGCAGAAGCAGAGATCCAAGCCAAGCACTTGGCTGAGCTCTTGGATAAAATTAATTTGAAGAGAGGAAGGAGGGATTGTTGAAGCTATGGGATTCAAGACCATATGGGGAAATACACAGAGAGAGCTGATCTGAGCTAGTGGGAGTACTGGATAGAGGGCTAGTTTGCCTGAATAGGAATGAATTAGGCCCTCTGAAAGTGGCTGACACTTGTGTGGCTTTTTCTGTGTGGGGATCCTGGCAATGGGAACAGGACATATCCCAGGTACATGATCTGGCTTTTTAGAGACAATTCCTCATGGTGTAATGTCTTACTCAGCTTTGATGCATGAGGCTTGGTCATGCTCTAACTTGTTATGCAAGTCAGTGTTGACTAAGCAATTTTAACCTTACCCACATGAGGAGTAGAAAGGGTTGGGGGTGGGAGGTGAACTAAAAGGAGGAAGGAAAAACAATGGTTGGTATGTAAAAATTAAAAAAAAAAACTAAAAACGTTAATTTGAAGAAAAAAGGAGTTTTGCTTTTTGTGAACCTAAAGATATTCAATCATTTGTACCTTTAACTTTTCAGAAATCAAAAGGTAAGTAAAAATTGTACTGTATTTGAAATTGTGAGAATAAGTAATGCTATTTTGTTTCTTGAATATTCTGATCAGCTATTATATTATAAAAATTATTGTTTAAATGTTATACAATTATTAAAATTTGAGTATTTGATTTTCAGAATGCCTTTGTAAAGATAATGTCTAAAGCATTCTAGATTTAAATAGGTACACGAAGGTTAAAGGGGGTCAGTGACAATTTTAATAGACTCTTTTAATAATCAGCTTTATGAAAGGATTTTATTTTACATTTTTTCATATTGGCTACCACATCATTTGTTATAGCAGGATCCTAGTCTGAAAAACGTGAATCTAAATTAAAATATACATGAACTGAAAACTACTAAGTACAATAATATATATGCAATGTTTGTCACATATTGTCTTCATAGGGTTAAAAACAGAAATCATGTGGTGTTGCATACTACATCAGAGATTTACGACAGAGCTGAACTTTGCATTAATACAGAGATTTTAGCAAAATGCACACATGAATGAAGTATTGCTCATGAATAAAAATAGTTGGAAATCATGCTTAAATATTCTCAAAACTTAAACATCTCAAATCTTGCTATGATTACTCATGTGATACTAATCAGATAATTTGGCTTATATGCATTGATTTAGTGATTATTATTAATACTTTACTGAAGATTACAAAACATGTCTACTGTGAGGATCAGACATAGCTTGGAATCTATGATAGGGTTAGTTAACCACACTTTGGTATACAAGTTTCAAATTCTGTGCAAGGGCCCAATGTCATAGAAAGTTATTAATTCATAAATATAATGCATATGTATTGATAAACAAAAAATCTAAATATTTGGAAAGTAATAAAATGATATACATTTTTTCATATGAAGAAAATATACATTCATATACATTTTAAAATTTAAGTTGATATATTTTTGTTTTGTATATGCATTTTAAATCACTTTATTCATCTATCATCTTTCAATGAAATGAGAATACTTTCCATAAAGTCCGCTAATTTGAGAGTTCATCCCCTGCTTATCCTTCTGGGTTTTTGAAAACTCCCTCAGAAGAATTTTCTCCAAAACTGGATTTGGCCAGGAGTGGAGAATGATCCAAGCATAATTGGGTCAGTGGGACCATAGGACTGTCTGCTCCCTGCCCAGGGAGGGGATGGGGAGTTGCAGAGAAGAAAAATGACCAGATGTGGTGGGAGGGGGAAGGGACCTTGAATAAGGATATACAGGGATGGAAAAAAAAATTCAGAAGGAAAGCTGAACACAAAGTAAATATATGTGTAGCAGTCTTATTTGCATTACCACCCTTGATAAGCCATGCTTATGATTCTTATCCTCTTTATAGTTATTGTTAACTTTTTCACATTTTAAATTAATTTTACTGGGTTTTTTTGATAAATACAAAATAAAGAAGGAAAAAAAAAGCTGGTGTTGCCATCCTAATATCTAACAAAGTAGACTCAAAATAAAAATCCAATAAAATGTACCAAGATGGATATCGCAGGAAAAATTGGTCAAGGTGCTATTTCAATCTTGAATATTTATGTACCTAATATAAAGGCAACTATCTATGTAAAAGAAACACTACTAAAGCTCAAATCCCACATCACTTCTCATACCCTAATAGTGGGAGACTTCAATACCCTACTTTCACCCTTAACTAGATCAACCAGAGAGAGACTCAACAGAGAAATAAGGAGTCTAACAGTGGTTAGGATGCAAATGAATTTCATAGATTTACAGAAACTTCCATCAAAATGCAAAAGAATATACATATATCTCAGCACCACATAGAACTTTCTCTAAAATTGACCACATAATTGGTCATAAAGCAAATATGAATAGATACAAAAAATTGGAAATAATCCCTTGCATCATATCAGATCACCAGGGCCTAAAGTTAGAGTTCAACAACATCAAAAAATCACAGAAAGCCTTCCAAATCTTGGAAACTAAACATCACTCAACTGAATCACCTCTGAGTCAAGGAAAAAATTAAGAAATAAGTCAAAGTCTTCATAGAATTTAACAAAAATAAATTCACAATGTTCTAAAACTTGTAAAACACAATGAAAGCAGTCGTAAGAGCAAAATTCATAGCACTAGATGCCTAGATGAAAAACCAAGAGAAGTACCACACTAGAGAACTAGCAGCACAGCTGAAAGCCTTAGAACTATTAGAAGCAAACTCACATAGAAGGAGTAGACAGCAAGAAGTAATCAAACTTAGAACTGAAATCAATACGACTGAGACAAAAAGAACAGTACGAAGAACCAATGAATCAAAGAATTGGCCCTTTGAGAACATCAACAAGAAAGATAAACTATAACGTAAACTAACTAAGAAGAAGAAAGAAAGTATCCAAAGCAACAATATCAGAAAAGAAAAGGGGGACATAACAACAGACTTTCTGGAAATCCAGAGAATTATCAGGCCATATTTTGAAAATCTATATTCTACAAAAGTAGAAGAAAAGGACAGGTATAATTTATGCAAATTTTATAAAGACCTGATGAATTACCTAAACAGACTTATAAGCCTAAAGGAAATTGAGCTGTAATTAAAGGCCTCTCAATTAAAAAAAAACAAAAAACAAAAAACAAAAAACAAACAAACAAACAAACAAAAAAAAGAAAAACAAAACTGGTCCAGATGGTTTCAGTCCAGAATTCTACCAGACATTCAAAGAATTACTACCATTACTCCTCAAACTGTTTCACTCAGTAGATATTGAAGGAATTTTGCCAAATTCTTTTAATAAGGCCACAATCACCCTAATACCCAATCCACTCAAAGATGCAGAAAAGGAGAATTTCAGACAAATTTCCCTGAAGAATATTGATGCTAAAATTCTCAGCACAATTTTGGCAAACCATATACAACAATATAAAACAAATATCATCCACCATGATCAAGTAGGCTTCATCCCTGAAATGCAGGGATGGTTCAACATGTGATGACAATAAATGTGATCCATCATATAAACAAACTGTAGGAAAAAAATAACCACATGATCATATTCTTAGATGCTGAAAAAGCCTTTGACAAAACCAACACTCTTTTATGATAAAATTCCAGTAGAGGTGAGGAATAAAGAGAAAATGTCTAAATATAATAAAGGCGAATTACAAGAAGCCAACAGCCAACACCAAACTTAATGAAGAAAAACTCAAAGCAATCCAAATAAAATCATGAAGTAGACAAGGCTGTCCTCTCTCCACTTATCTATTCAATATAGTTCTCCAAGTTTTAGCAAAAGCAATAAGAAAACAAAGGGAGATTAATAGCATACAAATTAGAAAAGAAAAATTGAAACTATCTCTATTTTCACATGATATGATTGTATACATAAGTAACCTACAAGATTTAACCAGGGAACTTCTACAGTTGATAAACATCTTCAGCAATGTAGCAAGATACAAGATTAACTCAAAGAAATCAGTAGCCCTCCCATACACTAACAATAAAACAGCTGAAAAAAAAATGGAAACATCATCCTTTATAACAGCTGCAAATAGCATTAAATACATTGGAATAACTTCCACCAAAGAAGGAACAGATCTATTAGAAAACACCTTAAATCACTGAAGAAACAAAATGTGGAGGATATCAGAAAATGGAAAGATCTCTCATGATCCTAGATAGGTAGGATCAACATAGAAAAATGGCAATTCTACCAAAGGCAATCTACAGATTCAATGCACTGCCCATGAAAATCCCAACACAATATTTTTTTGACCTTGAAAGAACAATACTCAGTTTCATTTGGAATAACATGAAAGCCAGGATTGCCAAAACAATTTTGCTCAACAAAAGAACCTCAGGAGGCATCACCATCTCAGACTTCAAGTTATACTATAGAGCTACATTAATAAAAAAACAGTGTGGTACTGGCAAAAAACAGACTTGTGAAACAATGGAATTGAAATGAGTATCTGGATATTAAATCAAAAACCTATGAACACCTGATCTTTGACAAAGAGACCCAAAATATTGAATGGAAAAAGATAATATCTTTAACAAATAGTTTTGGCATAGCTGAATGGTACTATGTAGAAAAATGCAAATACATCCAAGCCTATCACCCTGCAAAAAACTCAAATCCAAATGGATTAAAGACTTCAACATAAACCTAGCCACACTGAACTTGATAGAAAAGAAAGTGTGAAATACCCTCCAATGATTTGGCACAGATGACCATTTTCTAAATGTAACACCAGTTGCACAGATGTTAAGAACAACAGTCAATAAGTGGGACCTCCTGAAACTGAAAAGCTACTATAAAGCCAATGAAACAGTCAATAGAACAAAACAACAGTCCACTGAATGGGAAACGATTTTCACCAATCATACAAGTGATAGAAGACTGATCTCTAAAATATATAAAGAACACAAGAAACTCTAGCCCAATACCTTGAATAACCCAATAAAAATTGGGGTTAAAAACTAAAAAGAGAATTCTCAGCAAAAAAAAAAAAATGGATGAAAGGCACATGAAAAAGTGCTCACCATCTTTAGCCATCAGAGAAATGCAAATCAAAACATCTTTGAGATACCATCTTACACCTGTCAGACAGAGTAAGATTTGAAATACAGATAACAGCCTATGTTGGAGAGGATGAACATTCATCCATTGTTAGTGGGAGTTTAAAGTTGTTCAGCCACTCTGGAATGCAGTATGAAGCTTTCTCAGAAAACTGGGAATCAATCTCCCCAAGGATCCAGCAATACCACTTTTAGGCATATACATTTACATCCTAAAAGCATTAGCTCAACTATGTTTGTGGCAGCATTATTCATAATAGCAAGAATTTGGAAACAACCTAGATGCCCCTAAACTGAGGTATGGATTGACAAACTGTGGTACATCTACACAATGGAGTACAACTCAACAGTAAAAATAAAAAAAAAAAAATGATATCCTAAATTTTGCAGGCAAATGGATGGATATGAAGAATATCATATCCATCAAATAATACATATATGCATATCAAAAGACATAAATACAAAAACCATACATACCAAAGACATATCCTGGGATCTCCATTGCAATGCTGGCTTCATTTACAGAGCTTCAGAATAACCTTTTGGCCTGTTAGTACCTTCATTCAGAAAATTCCTCAAACACTCTGCCTGACCACAGCAGCTTACTGATGTTGTAGAGAAATATGCCACAACCCCTTTTTCTTGCATCCCTTCATTCTCTAAACCCAGTATCAAGTGAATGACAGTACCAAGTTCGCTGACAGTTTGGGATGGTTTCTGGTCTTTGTAGAATACCCTTAACAGCAGGTTTTAATTCAGTTGCTATTTAGTATGAAACAATGTCTTAAGATCTATTTCAAAAATTCAAAACATAAGTGAGTACAGTCTTACCAGTAGGCTTCTCCTCCTTTATTTCAATGTTGACTATTAGCCCTATCCTTACTAATGCCAATTATAAACTTACAACCTTTACCATAAGCCTGGGCTAGAATATTATTATTTGATCATCTTTTTATTCTCAAACTGCAGAGTTTGTATCTATATCCTACTTGCTGTTTTTACTTGTAGACATACATAACCTTCATTGATAACTGTGCCAGGGATTCAATATTATTGTGCTTTTCATACTCTCCTATGGCAAAGACAAATAAACAACAACAAAAATATATTCTTTGTTTTATCATTATGAAGTCATTAAAATGTGCAAAATGTACAGTTTTGCTCTTTGTCTAAAATGATGCAAGAGTGACCTCAAACCCAGTTAATAATGTTAATTCTGAAATCTCTTGATTTGGGCCTCCACAGTACACTCAGAATTACGGGGTCCCATGCATGTACTTATAAAGCACATTAATCTGTGCTTGTATTGTTTAATTTTTTTTAATCAGAAGTTATTAAGCCTTTTACATCCTACCAGAATAATGATATAATAAAATAAGATGGTTAAGTTACTCATAGCTATACCTCACTCTAGTATCAGTTAATTTTCTGTTGTTATGATGAAAATCAAGACAACATAGAGAAGAAGGTGTTTCATTTGCATAACATTTCAGAAGTTTATAGTTGATAATGGTAGTGCAAAGACACAGGTAGGTATGGTGGTAAGAATAAGAAGCTAAGTGCTATCATTTTAAACATGATCACAAAATGCATATGTATGCACACACACACACACACACACACACACACACACACACAGGAAACATAGATTAAGAGATAGAAAGATAAAGTTTTGAAACCGCCCAGCCTTTCTCTAGTAATATACTTCCTCTGACAATTAGTAGTCACAATTAGTAGACATTACCAAGCGCCTTTCCAAACTGAGAGTCAAGGATTCTAATGTATGTGCCTAAATGGAGGAAATTCTCCTTCAGACAAGCACATAGCTGTTAAACTATTGTCTTAGAAATATCAGCTAGTTTATATTTTCTAAAATGATTTAGTATTAAAGTCCAAAAATATACATTCAAGTAGATTTGTAAGCTGTAATAATGAGAAATTTTTTTCATATTAAAATTTATCTAAAAACACATTATTCACTAATATTTTCTCTAGGCATACAAGATATAGAAGAAATAATATTAGTTATTATAGTCAGATTCAGTGCTATGAGTTTTACATTATAAGGTGAAATAAATATATAAATGATCAAATAAAACATATATTCTTATATCACTAAGTGATAGTAATTACAAACACTAAAACAAGAAAAGTGGTTAAAAGTCTTTAAAAATGATATACCTTTCTGTATGGTTGCATTTGTGTAGACATTGCTGAGATACAGTTTGGGAAAGAGAGTTGCATGCCTCCAATATAGTCTTTGGTACTGAGAGGAATTTGTTTTATTAGATATTTTAACCACTGAATATTATAGTGAATATCATTCCATTGTCTGGACAACTGGAGAAATTACCCAATGATCATTACATTTTTTTTCCATTTAATAGATATTGATGAGACCAAAATTGTTCTTATCTTAATAGAAAGTAGTTATTTCAGGGTCTCCGGAAAAGCTAAAGTTCCTATAACATTTTAACAGGTTTTTCACAAGGAAAGTATTGAATATTTTTTAACTTACAATTACTTCTGTAATATTGTTGATGTTAATAACAAAATTACTTATAAAATGTTATTTACTAATAATCAGCATTGTCCCCTGGACATCTGTAATTTTGAGTTTAATTAAACACAATGAAGTTTACTAGTGTATTCCTCTATTTATAAATTAAACATCTGCTTAGTTTATATTTGCTCTGCATTTAATCTAGCTTGGCAATATATAATAATAGTTTTATTAAACTGAACAATGTTATTACTTTTCCTGATGTAAATTCTGATTGTAAAACAGGCTCAGAAAAATAAGATCTATATTTTAGTCAGCTATTTAGTTGTAATTGATAAAAATGCTAAGGAAAAGATATTAAAGTGTTCAAATTATTTATTATGATTCATAATTCTACATGAGAATCTAGAAAGACAATTTAATAATCTTATAATTTAAAACTAATTTACTGATGAGTAGATATTAAAATGCAAGTAGCCTGAGGGAAAAGAGCAGATATGAGTATGAAATGAAGTCATATTGAATCTGCTATAGTACTAGACAGAAACAAATAACTCTAATGAACATGATTTGCAAAAGAGCTTAAGATGAACCTTATTTCCAAAGAATTGTGAATTTTAAAATATTAGTACAATATTGTGTCTTTCCTCTTTATCCTGTCTTTTCTTATAGAAGTAAAGGATCAAGAGAAGTTACTAAAAAAAAGTCAGAATAAATTTAATAAATTTACCTTAGAAGGAAGGAATTCAGATCTAATGACAGACAAGATACCCTGGCTGAAGAAGTGTGAAGCTTCAGAGAGTTGTCAACCATCCTGTGTACCCTCTTTTGTTGTTGTTGTTGTTCTTGTTGTTCTTTTTGTTTGGTTGGTTCTTTTGTTTTCAAGACAGATTTGTGTGTGTGTGTGTGTGTGTGTGTGTGTGTGTGTGTGCGTGTGCGTGTGTGTGTGTGTGTGTAACAGCCTTTGCTGTCTTGAAACTAGCTTTGAAGAGCAGACTGGCCTTGAAATCCTAAAGATCTACCTGTTTATGCCTACCAAGATATTTGAGGCATATACTCCCACTCTTCTTTACACTATCAAATAAGAGACTATTGACTAACTGATATGTGGAAGTCAAGGTGTCCTATAGGATAATGCTCTTGTACACTGTGAAGATTTGTCACTTGTATTGAGTTGATAAAATGCTGTTTGGCCTGTAGTCAAACAGAAAAAAACAGGTATGGCAGCTAAACTGGGATAATTCTGGGAAGCGGATGAGCAGAGAAGCAGTCTCTACCCAGACACAGGGGAAGCAAGATGAGAACACTGAACGGATAAAAGGTACCAAGCCACATAGTAAATATACATAAGAATTATGGAATAATTATAAGAGTCATAGCTTGATCTACTGACTGATCATTTACAAATAATGTTAAGCTGTTGAGTTAGTTATTTGAGAAGATGCTGCTTGGTGTTTGAGAGTTTCTGGCAGGACAGAAACTTCTGACTAAAAACTTGACTTTTGTAGTAATCTAGACATGTCTTCCTTTGAGAACAGGTAGCTTGGGTAGGAGAGTGTGGTGACTTTATGAGAGTAAATGGAAGCCAACTGACCCAGTCCATTCATTTTGCCCTTCATTATTTATTTTCTCTTACTACATGAAAATCTCCTGTTGTATGAGATTTCTGAGTCAGACCAGGCCAGAGGTTCAGACCAGCCCCAGCCACTTTTTCCCAAAATATGATTCAGACGCTTATATTAATTTCATCCTGTTTGACCTATGTCTCAGGCACATTGTTAGCTAGTTCTTTCATCTAAATTCAACCCATTTCCATTAATCTATTTGGTCATATGGCCATGCCCATGTCTTACCTAGGTCCCTTACATGTTTCTTCTTTGGTGGCTGTCTGAATCCACACTCCTCCTACCTGAACATGAAATAGATAGTGAAAACAGTAAAAGGTATGGTTCCTACATATTGTTATAGACTGTGGTTCATTTCTCTATGGTATATAAAATGTAAGCAATTCTTTATATAGAACACTAAAGACAAAAGTGAACAAGTTATAAATGTGAAAATAAGACAATTAATATTTTGTGCTTATTTTCATCTCCTTTCTTTAGGAGATTTTGTCACAGATAATGTTTTTTACTCTACAAATTGAACATCTTATTTGCTTAAAATAAATATTTCAGTTTCAGAGATATATTTTAATATATTTGATATTTTTAATCCTCAAGTGGTCTATGTTTTTTTTTAAATTATCTATGTTTATCTAATTAGAAAGTTATTAAATACATGAATTAGAATACTATTTTTTAGGAATGAAACTTTCATTAAGTTTTTTTCTAATAAATTTAAAATAATTGAGAGAATAGAGCATAGAAAATGTTACAGTAACAGCATTTAAAGTTTTGTTCAAAAATATATTTGAGGATTGGAAAAATTCACATGAAAAACATAGGAAAAGGAAGCAAAAAAGTAGAGATATGGGATTAGCCAAATGAAGGTTCTACAAAGATCCATAATCAATTTGAAAATAAACTTAGTGGAATATTAAATATATACGATGTGGAAAGATAAATAAATACAAATAATAAAGGTTAAATAATTAAGAAGAGATGAAAGAAATTATGTCAGTCAGCAGAGAGAGAGTTATGGATGAATTAACCAACTACCAACTTCAGAAAAGGCCTATGAAATACACTAGTTAGGAAACTAAATTCAAAATATAATTAAAAAGTTGAATAGAATTACCTTGGATAGGTGGACTGTGTCATGCCCCAAAATATGGCTTATTATTATTGGACAAGGAATAAATACTTCCCTATAAGTTATTATTCAGGTGAGAAATAAGTCACCAAAATAACATGGGTTATTGCTGACTACACTACATGATTTTGTTTTTGGCTATAGAAATTCTAAACCAACCAGGAAACTTCCTGGAGTGATGTCTTCATAGTGTTAGAAGGTGTTCTATAGACTTCTTGGGGAGAAAACAAAATGATTGTGTTGCTCAGGTTTGGACCCTGCAAGCTGCAATACTGACCTGTGATAGAAAATATATCCTCTGGTTCAAAATTGTGGTGTAACTTACTGATTTCTGATTGAACTTGATGCATCTTCCACGGAAGGGAACTTCATGCTAAGTAATCCTGATCAAAATACCATAGCTGTGAAAAAGCAGAAAATAAAATAGGAACCGCTATCGTTATGTTGCTAAATGGATGTGCTATCACATTGCCATCCAAATATTAATGTTAATACTTCTAGATCTGGTTTGCTCTCAAACTTCCTTAAGGAACATTTTCTTGCAGTTCATAGCTGTCAATGCAGATACATGCGTGTGAGCTGAAGAACAAGTTCAGCAATAATTTAGACTTTTTTGTCATAATTCCCCTGCTAACTCTCAGGAAAAACAGCAGAAAAAACAAAGGTGAAAAGGCATGTAAGAGTTGCAGGGCAAGGTGGAGGACATAAAAGCTCTGTCTTTTGAACGAGATAGGGATGGATGGCATACATGCATAAAATTTTAAGGAAAAAACTGTTAAAAAAAATTTAAAAATTATTTACTATTTTTACACATCAGAATTAGAAAATCACAGAACAACTTTTATTGAAAAAATCATTTTTGTCTTATATTCAAATATTAATTACAAGCATATTTTACTTGCCATGTGAAGTTTATATTCACAGATTATTATATTTCTTATTTGTTACAAAATAGAAGGAAAACTTGAACAGGTTACTGAAAAATTATGATGTATGCCAAGTTTAACATATTACAGTTATGTACAGTTGTTTTATACATTAATATGTAACATACAATTTATAACATATAAATTTTTAATTTATAAAATACCACATTACATTATTTTATTGAAAGATTCATATAAGATGCCTCTGGCAGTAGAACCAGATTTATCCCTAGTGTGTTAAGGGCTTTTTAGAACTAATTTTCTATAGAAGGATGCCTTCTCAGCCTTGATACATGGGGAAGAGGATTAGTCCTGCCTTAACTTGATATCCTAGACTTTGTTGACACCCCTAAGAGAAGTCTTATTCTCTTTGATTTGTAAATGGAGAGGTGGAGTTGGGGGAAGCTGAGGTGAATGGAAGAAGGGGAGGGAACTGGAAACTCTGGTTGATATGTAAAATAAAACATTTAAATTTAAATTAAAAATGTCAAAAAATAAATTATAAAATAGATATTAAAATAATAATAATAATAAAAAAAATAAGACTTGGAATAATATTCACTAAATTCCTAAGTGTATGAAAGTGACATTTCCAACCCTTAGACAAAAGATATCAAATGTGAAGTCTATATTCAATTTAGTAAAATAGAAATAATTAATAGTTCACATTTAAATTAGTCTACCTGGTATTTCACTTTCTATGTGTGTGAAAATAATTCACTAATAAATGTGTCACTGGTTCCTCACATTGCTAACTCTAGACATTTTTATTTAATTTTCAGTGAATTACCTAAAATGTGGATGTAGTAGGGAATACAATACGTGTACAAATTATAGGAGCCTAAACACGGAAAGATAGGTAGGAGAGCTGTAACATACTGACTTTTAGGAATGACATTGCTATTGCACAGGTCGACCCTTAGCAGCTTTAGTTACCTATGCAAGACCTGTACAAAAAGAAACCAATTTAAAAATTGAAACACAGATCAGGACAACTTCGCAAATGACCCACTAGTGTCTAAGGAAAAAAAAATGAGTTGCTTTTTTGAAAAATAATTCTCTTTAACTTTTTAAAAATTTGTTTATTCATGAGTTTTGCTTGTCTACATATATACAGTACTTTCTGGGGGGCAAGAAGAGTTGTAGGATATATTGATCTACTTGATTTTTCTACTTGGGAACTGACCACCTATCTTTTATAAGAGTCACTAGTGCTCTTAACTGCTGAGCCACCTCGTAATGTGAGTCATCATTCTTTGCAAGATATACTGGCTAAGTTGTCTAGGCCTCAGTGGATAGTCTCGCATACAGGTACATGTGAACAGTACTGACTGGATTCATGAATTATTAAAAATGTTAAAATTAGGATAAGAACTTCAGAGGAAGTTTTGTTAGGAGAGAAGTTGTTGGGGCTATATATAATAAGGATACAATGTACAGGTGAATAAACTTTCTAAGTATACAGAGAAACAATAATAAGCAATAATTTCTGTAAATAAAGTGTGTGTGTGCGTGTGTGTATGTGTAAGTTTAGGCATAAATATGATAGTGTAACACACATGTCTGTAATATATAATTTAGTGAAGAAGAACATATCACATTGCTTAGACACTACTGAACAATTTAACATACATGGGTCATCTGACACGGTTTGTGTTTACTTTAAAATTATCTTTGTATTCTAGTATGTGAACTACAAATAACTCAGTAAATACTTCTCTTGTCAACTTTAAAAAATAGTAGGTATCAATAACTCAGTTTCAAATTAACCTACAACTTTCTTTTTGTAAATTATTTTTGTTTATATTGCTTTATCACCTTGATTATTTTATTTAAAATAGAATAGACAATACAATTAATACAAGATGCATTTGTAATGGAACATTATTTTGAAGATTTAATACAACACTTAAATACTGGTAAAATTACATTTTGTTGTTGATAATCATTGATAAGTCAAGGAATGTCAACTAAACAAATAGAAAATTGACATTTCTTACCAAGAGATCTGAAAGAGGCAGGGCAAAGTTGCTTAGTGTGTAAAAACAAAAACAAAAACAAAAGCAACTTTTTGTTTTAACACTGCATCTATGGACACAATTTGACATGGTGTTTAAAGAAAACAATGAAGAAAGTCTCTAGAGGTCCTGACACATTTTACCTCCAGATACTTTTATTCATACAAACAGCCTATAATGAACACAATAATATGGGAAAGAGTTTTAGCTAAGTGGGAGAGATGTTGAAAAGTATGTGATGTTTATAAATAAACTCTAAAGTAATTTATCTTCAATACATTAACTTCATCAACTTGAGGGGATAGCTAGGAGGATCAAGTGTACATGATCATTCCCTTCTATACAGCAAGTGCTAGGCCAGACTCAGTTAAAGAAGATACTACAAAAATATTAATTTATTGTAAATATTAAATTACTATTTTAATAAAATAGTATAAAGACAATAATACATTAAACACGTTAGAAATAAATAAAAATAAATACAGTGTTAGTTACTTCCTTTTGGCTTTTGTTGTTTGCTAATATTATTATGTTACTGGTTCAATTGTTCTCTAACATCTAAATCTATTTGAATAACTAAAAATGAACATACTAAGCTACCTTAAAAATATAAACTGGGACTGGAGAGATGGCTCAGCCGTTAAAGGCTAGGCTCACAACCATAAAATATAAACTGATGTGGTGGAAGGGGGAAGGGACTTTGAATAAAGATATACATGGATAGAAAATGTGACTTCTTTATTCATAATAACAAAGAAAAAAATGTAACAAAAAAGAAATGTTAAAAAAATAAATGACATATTTAAAAAATTAAATATTTATTTTTACTAATAATTTGCTACCAAGATTTAACTGCATAAAATCTTCTACAAAAATTACTAAATCATGGAATTTTTTAAATGTGCAAAATAGTTTTATTAATTCTTTGAAAATTTAATAAACGAATGTAATGTATTTTGACTATTTTCTCGTTATACCTCCATGTATTTCTTTCCAGATATACGTCTCCCTCCATCTCATTCATTCTCAAATTCCTGTTATACATATGATATAATATATTGTATATATTAGCATAATATGTAAGTTCTATACATAAGATATGAATATGGCATATATTATAAGAATTGTCACACATAAAAATAATTGTCATATATTTGATATATGTATTTTTATATGATATATATTTGTTTTCTTTATGGCATATATAGTTTAATGTTTGTTAAAAATGTCATAAGTTTACATACACACACATATTTATATATGTATATATTTGCATGCACATAATTATGCCCAACATGTAAGAGAAATGTGTTGTTGATAATCATTTTGTGGTTGAACTTTCTATAGACCACTTATTCTCTGTACTTTTTCTAGTTGTTATGTGTGTGAATCGTTGCCATACAATGCATAAAGAAACTAATTCCTCTGGTCTTTGAGCTTCATTAATCTGTTGATATAGAAAGAACAGATTGATAGTGTCTCTATTTAAGGAAATAATGGTAAGGAGTTCATCCCTGGAGCCTATGAATTCACCAACCATTAATTCTTGGTTCAGATTTGCCTTAGTGGTCATATGTTTTCTGTTAGGAACTGATCTTACACTGTCATTGTAGCCATATTCATAAATTGCCATGCCCGTGACTATTGAAGTACAAAGTTCTTTGAACTTTTAAAGTGATACACCTATTAGAACATGGTTTTTTCTATTTTGGGGATTTGTTCTAACTAAATAGATGAAACAAATTCAACAAACAATGCTATATGCTTATATGTATATAGAAAATAACTTCATTAATTTGTTAGTTGAACAAATAAAAAAACTACACCATCTGACTAAACAGAATATTACTTGCAAACATAGCTTTTATGTTTTAGCTATTTCTATTATTAGTCTTTAGCTTTTATAGATGATTGCCCTCTTACTTTTATTATGATCATCTTTTTAATGCTGAGGCATAAATTAACAATCTCTAAAATCTTCTTTCTTTGTGACATTAAATGGTTTTAAATGAGTCTTTCAGCAAATGGATTGGGTGCTGCTATGGACTGTGATTTTTAAGATAATTAAGTAGTGAAGATGGCTTTTTGAATGGGATTAGTGAACCTTATGAGGCTCAAGCATTTGCTATGTCTTTTTCTCTGTTTTCTTCACTGAGAGGATACAAGATAAATTGTTATACTTTCTAGCTGGGAATGGCCTGTCAACCTTCTAAAACTAGTAAAGAGAAAATTGTATATTTTATTTAGCACAACCAGTTGCTAAAACTAAATTGACATAGAAACAAGACCTAATAAATACTTGAGATAAATTCAGTTCTGCCTTCTTAGTGACTCAAGATTGGCTTGGTTCACAAACAGAAAGAAAGGTTGACTTAAGTTTATCTTATTCTTGTGTATGACTGTTAAAAAGATATCTAATGCCCAACCAATTAGTTGCACTTAGCAAGCTGAGACAGGCAAACACAAACATAACAAGTTGTGACTTTATTTTGTTTGGCCATATACATATCTTTTCTTTTTTTTTTCTTTATTTATTTTGTATTTATCAAGAAAAACAGTAAAATGAATTTAAAATGCTGATAAGTTAACAATAACTATAAAGAAGATAAAAATCATAAGCATGACTTATCAAGGGTGATAATGCAAATAAGATTGCTACACATATACTTACTTTGTGTTCAGCTTTCCCTCTGAATTTTTTTTTCCATCCCAGTATATCCTTATTCAAGGTCCCTTCCCCCTCCTGCCACATCAGGTCATTTTTTTCTTCTCAACAACTCCCCATCCCCTCCCTGGGCAGGCAGCAGACAGTCCTATGGTCCCACTGACCCAATAATGGTTGGATCAGTCTCCACTCCTGGCAAATCCAGTTTTGTCCCCCTCCCTCAAGAATGAGTCAGGTGTTACCATATACATATCTTTTCTAATATACTTTGAAATCTAGGATTATTACCTGCCCATGCTATGTGTACACATATATCATCTTACCATGAACCCAACAAAAAATAAATCCCATTGGCACCAGCCTGAATATGCATCCAACTCTAAGAAATGAAGTAAAAATTTTTGAACCTGGGCCCTGAATGGTCATTCCTCTTCTGTGCACAGAACAGCCTGCCCAGGGTAGGGCTGGCTTAATAGCAGCTGGGGGGAACAGCTGATTCTCTTTGTCCTGGGTACACAGCTCAGAGGTAAGAGACTCAGCTTCTTCAGCAGGGAACACAGTCTGCACAGACCATGACTGACATAATACCAGCAGGGAGGCAGAGAAGTTCCTAGAAGCACAGCTAAGAGGATGGAGGTGAGAAGGTGACTTCTGCCACCTGACCCCAGGCCCTGAGAAGGCCACTCATCTTTGGTGCAGAGCACAGCCCACCCAGAAAACAGCTGGTGTAATAGCAGTGAGGGAACAGCCAAGACCCTGGATGCACAACTAAGAGGTGACAGGTAAACAGGTGATGACTGGCATCATAACAATGCACCTTATGAGAATAGCTGACCCTCTGAAAATATAGCTGATTAAGAGGCCTCAGAACAACTCAATAAGAACTGACCAAGAACTAACCAAGAGTGAATTAGGAAAACAATGGGCAGACATCAGTGCAAGAATACATACAATATATAGGTAAATAAGACACCACCAGAAGAAGCAAGAATTTCTATAGCTTTAAGACCTGAACATAACGAAGAAGGAATAGAAGGAAATGACTTCAGTAAAAGCTTTATGAAAGTAATAGAAACTTTAAAAGTGATTATTAAAAACTCCCTTAAAGAAATAGAAAAAATACAAACAGAAAATTAGAAGAGATGAACTAAACATTTAAAGAAAATAAAACTAAAAAAAGAAAACAAACAGATGAAAGAACTTTACCAAGAATTAAAAACTGAAATAGAAGCAATATAGAAAGCATAAAGCAAGACAAAACTAGAAATAGAGAATGTGAAAAAAAAATTATCTGGAACCAAAGATTCAAACATAACCAAAAGAATCCATGAGATGGAAGAGAGAATCCCTAGGGGAAGACTCAATGATGGTAATAGTTACATCAGTTAAAGAAAACACTAAAACCAAAAAAGTCATAACACAAAATGTCCAGGAAATTTAGGACAGCATGAAAAGACCAAAGCTGAAAATAATTGGAATTGAAAAAGAAGAAGATGAAGGAGGAGGAGGAAGAGGAGGAGGAGAAGAAGAAGAAGAAAAGAAGAAGAAAAAGAAGAAGACGACCAGCACAAAGTCACAGAAAATATATTCAACAACATCATAGAAAAAAAACTTGCCCACCCTAAAGAAGAAAATGCCTATAAAAATATAGGAAGACTACACAACACCAAATAGACTAGACCCACAAAAAAGTCTGCTCACCATATAATATTCCAGCCTTTAAACCAATAGAACAAAGAAAAAGTACTAAGAGCTACAAAAGAAAAAGGTCAAATCACATATAAAGGCAGACCCATCAGAATAACACTCAACTATTCAAAAGAAAAGCAAGAAGGTCCTAGTCAGACATTACACAAACACTAAAGTGCATGGATGCCAACCCAGACGACTGGATCCAGCAAAACTATCAATCAACATAGACATAAAGCAAATATCAACAGGTACCAAAGAATGGGGATAACTTCTTGTATCATTTCAGATCATCATGTTCTAAAGTTAGAGTTCAGCAACATCAAGAATCACAAAAAGCCTATCAACTCATGGAAACTAAACATGACTCAACTGAACCACATTAAGGTCAAAGAGGAAATTAAGAAAGAAACAAGGATGTCCTAGAATTCAAAGAAAATGAATCCATGACATATCCCAACTTATGGTATACAATGAAAACACCCTTAATGGAAAAATTCAGGACACTAAATGTCTACATGAAAAGACAAGAGAAATCTCACACAAGAGAACTATCAGTACGGTTGAAGGCCCTAGTACTATTAGAAGCAAACTCACCTAGAAAGAATAGACAGAGGAAATAAGAAAACATAGAGATGAAATAAACACAATTGAAACAAAAAAATACAAAATGTCGATGAATCAAAGACTAGGTTCTTTGGGAAACGTAACAAGATGGATGAAGAATTTCTTATTCAAACTAAGCAAAAAGCAGAGAGACAGTATCCAAATAAACAAAATCAGAAATGAGAAGAGGGACATAACAACAGACCACCAGGAAATCCAGGGAATTATCAGGTCATATTTTGAAAATTTACATTCCACAAAAATGGAGAACCTAGAAGAAATGGACAGCTTTCTCGACAGGTACCATTTACCAAAATTAAATCAAGACCAGATTAAAAAAACTAAAGAATCCTATAAAACAAAAGAAAATTGATGGTGTCATTGAAAGTCCAGGTCCAGATGGTTTCTATGCAGAGTTGTGCCAGACATTCAAAGAAGAGCTTATACTAACACTCCTCAAATTGTTCCATACAGTAGAAACTGAAGGAATATTCCCAAACATATTTTTTGAGGCCACAATCACTATGATACCAAAGTCACTCAAAGACTCAAGAAAAGAGGATTACAAAATAATTACTCTCATGAATATTAATGCAAAAATTCTCAACAAAATTCTGGCAAACTGTATACAACAACATATAAAAAACATCATCCACCATGATCAAATAGGCTTCATCCCAGAAATTCTGGTGGTTCAAAATACAGAAAACTGTAAATATCATCCATTATATAAACAAATTGAAAGAAAAAAAACACATGATCATTTCCTTAGATGCTAAAAAAGCCTTCAACAAAATCCGACATGCCTTCACGATAAAATTCTTGGAGAGAGCAGAAGTACAGGGTGAATACCTAAATATAACAAAGGTGATATACAAAAAGCCAATGGCCAACATCAAACTAAATGGACAAAAACTCAAAGCAATCCCACTAAAACCAGGAACTAGACAAGGCTGTCCACTCTCCCCTGATCAAAAAAAACAAAAGCCCGAAACTCTTAAAAACCCAATTAAAAGTAGGGTTCACAACTAAAAAGGGACTACTCAGCAGAAGAAATAAAATGGCTGAAAGGCACAAGAAAAAGTGTTCAACATTATCAGCCATCAGAGAAATGCAAAGCAAAACAATTTTGAGATACCACCTTACACCTGTCAGAATGGCCGAGATTAGATATACAGGTGATAGCCTATGCTGGAGAGGTTGTGGAGCAAGGGGAACACCCCTCCATAGTTGATGTGAGTGTAAACTTGTTCAACCACTTTGGAATGCAGAATGGTGGTTTCTCAGAAAACTGGGAATCAATCTCTCCAAGGATCCAGCAATATCACTCTTAGGCATATAAGCCAAAGACACACATTCAGACCCCAAAAGCATTAGCTCAACTATGTTCATAGCAGCATTATTCATAATAGCAAGAACCTGGAAACAACCTAGATTCCCCTGAACTGAGGAATAGATTAATAAATTTTGGTACATCTACACAATGGAGAGCTACTCAGCAGTAAGAAAAGATGTTATACTAAAATTCTCAGTCAAATAGATGGATTTGGAGAATATCCTTCTGAGTAAGTTATCACTATCCCAGAAAGAGAAGCAGGGGATGTACTTACTCACTTACTCATATATAAAAAGAAAGAGATATTACTGTACAC
Organism: Sigmodon hispidus; assembly: GCA_004025045.1. Classification (NCBI taxonomy): domain Eukaryota; kingdom Metazoa; phylum Chordata; class Mammalia; order Rodentia; family Cricetidae; genus Sigmodon; species Sigmodon hispidus. The sequence goes on along the minus strand of PVIH01016123.1, from coordinate 22,404 downwards.
AGGAACCTAATACCAGACCATAGATAAATTACGCAATGCCTCACTTCAAATTTGTTTGACAAAAATTTTAAATATCTGGAGAAAGAAACTGAAGAGGATATCAGAAAATGGAAAGCTCTCCCATGTTCCAGGATAGGTAGGATCAACATAGTAAGAATGACAATTCTACCAAAATCAATCTACAGATTCATTGCACTGTCCATCAAAATCCCACACAATATTTTTTGGACCTTGAAAGAACAATACTCAATTTCATTTGGAACAACAGAAAAGCCAGGATTGCCAAAACAGTTTTGCTCAGCAAAAGCACCTCAGGAGGCATCACTATCCCTGACTTCAGGTTATATTATAGAGCTACATTAATGAAAACTGTCTGGTAGTGGCATAAAAATAGACTTGTGGATCAATGGAATAGAATTGAGGATCCAGACATTAACCCAAAAACCTATGAGCACCTGATCTTCGACACAGAGGCCCAAAATATTCAATGAAAAAAAAAGAGTATATTTAACAAATGGTGTTGGCATAGCTGGTTGGTAGTGTATAGAAAAATGCAAATAGATCCAAGCCTGTCACCCTGCACAAAACTCAAATCCAAGTGGATCAAAGACAGCAATATAAAACCAGCCACTCTGAACTTGATAGAACAGAAAGTGGGAAATAGACTTCTACGAATTGGCACAGATGACCACTTCCTAACTATAACACCAGTGGCACAGACACTAAGAACAACAATCAATAAGTGGGACCTCCTGAAACTGAGAATCTTCTGTAAAGCCAAGGACACAATCAATAAAACAAAACGACAGTCTACAGAATGGGAAAAGATTTTCACCAACCCTATAAGTGACAGAGGACTGATCTCTAAAATACAGAGAGAACACAAGAAACTAGAGCCCAAAACTTTGAATGACCCAATCAAAAAATGGGGATCAAAACTAAAAAGGGAATTCTCAGCAGAAAAATTACAAATGGCTGAAAGGCACTTGAAAAAGTGCTGGACATCTTCAGTCCTCAGAGAAATGCAAATCAAAACAACCTGTCAGATTGGCTAAAAGACACAGATCATAGCCTATGCTGGAGAGGTTGCAGAGGAAGGGGAACCCTCCTCCATTGTTGTTGGGAATGTAAGCAGGTTCAGTCATTCAGTGGGATCTCCTGAAACTGAGTTTCTGTAAGGCTAAGAACAGAGTCTTTAAAACTAAATGACAGCCAAAAGAATGAGAAATGATTTTCACTAACCCTACAACTGACAGAGGGTCTCTAAAATATAGAGAGAACTCAAGAGTTTAGAACACAAAATCCTGAATAACCCAATCAAAAAAAAGAAAAGGTTTTCAAAGCTAAAAAGGAAATTCTCAGTCGAAGAATTACAAATGGCTCAAAATTACTTGAAATAATGCTCAACATCTTTAGCCATCAGAGAAAGTCAAATCAAAACAACTTTGAGAAGCCACCTTACACCTATCAGAATGGCTAAGATCAAAAGCACAGATGACAGCCTATTCTGGAGAGGATGTGGTGCAAGGGGTACACTCTTCCATTGTTTGTGGGAGTGTAAATTTGTTCAGCCACTCTGGAATGCAGTATCGAGTTTTCTCAGAAAAAATGGGAATTAATCTTCCCAGTACCACCTTTGAGCATCTACCCTGAAGACGTTCATTCGTTCCCCAAAAGCAATATCTCAACTATGTTGATAGCAGCATTATTCATAGTTGCAGGAACCTGGAAACAAACAAGATGCCCCGCAACTGAGGAATAGATTAATAAACTGTGATACATCTATACAATGGAGGACTACACAGCATTAAGAAAAAATTATATACTAAAATTCTCAGGCAAATGAATGGATTTGGAGAATAACCTTCTGAGCAAGGTCTCACAAACTCAGAATGATAAGAAAAGTGTATACTCACTCATTAGTGGACATTAAGCAAAAATCTTTTTTCATTAAAAGATGATGGGTTAATAAAATGATTTAAAACACACACACACACATACATACACTCACACACACAGAAACAAACAAACAAAAACTTCTGGTTTGACACTAGAAGCATTGCTTAGCAAAAATTTCTTGTAATTACAGTGTATCCATGGGCATTAGCTGTGACCGACTGTGCTTTTTTCATCTGTTGCTGAGCCTAACCTGACTTGAGAAGATTTAGATTTTATGTTTCATATATTTTACCAAAAGAGAAGTTTCATTACTGTATGTTTCTTTTAATTACCTATTCATAATGTTTTGCCTTTTATATAATGTTTGATATTAATTTTTGAAAACAACAAAAATTTATATACTCAAAATGATTCAAATACATTTTTTTGAAAATGTTTTACTTGCTAATGCCATGGAGAGATCTTTGAAATAACAATGAACAGCTAGGTAATTTCCTGTGATTAAGTTTTCTACCAACACTTCTACTTATTTAGTTAGTTAGATAATAAGTATTTAAAATAAAGGGAAATGTGGATTATTTAACTAAAATATTATTGCATTTTTTCTTCTTTTAACCAGAAAAATTATAAAAACATTGTATGCATAGCATTGCATTGTACTGATTTAAAATTTGATATATTATTAAATACTATTATCAATCAATAAGCAATATTTAAATTTTAAGTTAGTGTCTTTACATACTATATTAAAAATTCACATTAAAAAATAAAGTATGTATTTTTACTCAGATTTCACAAATATATTTATTAAAATTCATAAAAATCTGACTTTATCTAAAATGAATGTCAGGCATCACTGAAACCATGTTAAATTTTATCTCAGTGATGACTGCATTTTAATCCCTAAATTAATACAGATCCTCTAAATAAGGAGCACAGCAAGGGGGTTATTAAATTTACAAATGGATTTAAATTTTGCAATTTCTATGTAACAACCAAATACAAAATATTGTGGATATATACTTTTGATTTTTGTAAATAAGGTTCTATCATTATATTTGCAGAACTGTAATAAGAGCTAAGTGACCTCATGGCTATGTATGTAGATATATTTGAAAAAGTATGACTTTTATTAATGCTTAATTTTAAAGTTTATTATTATGCTCAATTCTCAAGAACACAAACACACATACTCTTTCTCTGTCTCATCTCTGTCTCTGTCTTTCTCTCTCATTCTCTCTCTCTCTCTCTCTCTCTCTCTCTCTCTCTCTCTCTCTCTCTCAAACACACACACACACACACACACACACAACATTTGCAAATATTCCTCATGGAGATAAAGATTTCAGCGGTTATATATATGGTGCTTCTCCTCTGTATGATCTTGTTTTGGTCTCTGACAATCAAACGTTTAAAACTCTATAAACATTAGTGTGAAACTCAATCATTGCCCCTTTTTGTTCCAAAGGAAAACACAGAGTATGAACATATACATTTAGGGGTACCCACACAAACACCACATCAATAAGAATGAAGTCTTAAACCTTCCTTCAGAAGATCAAATAAGCCATTTATTCAAACACTACAATGATTCACCACAATTGATTTTTGTATGAATGTCTTGTTTTGCTAAAAAAGATAACATATACTTGAATATATAAGCAGTTTATGTCTCTAAACTGAGATTCTTGGCTCACTTCTGGCATTGTGAAATAGTTGTTATGTGTAAAATTCCAAAAGATCCATTGAGTTCAAGCTTATCTGTGAAGTCATGTCACTCATCCTTGCACAAACACACCAATAATGTATGTTAGGGCTACAAAACATGCAACTCTAAGACACTATGACATGTTCTGTATTATAAAGTCTTTTTTTATTATAAATAAAGTCATGTTTTTCTACAAGTATATCCTTGTTCAAGCTCCCTTCACACTCCCACACCTTCCAATCACACTCTCCACATCTCTTTATCTCCTCCTCAGCAAGGGCAGGAGGTCCCCAAAACACAATATGGCTTAGTTTAGCATCCACTCTGGGCAGATCCACTTTGCTCACCCCAAAATCAAGACTGGGTCAGGTATTCCTATGGTGCTGGTCCAAGGTGTTTCAGATATCAAGCTATTTAGTGTTTGCGATTAACTTCTTGGACATACTTTGCTTTTTGATTTTGCTTTAGAGTCAATTAATGAGTAAGTAGATCCTCTGCTTATCTTTCTGGGTTTGTAATACTTTGCTCAGGAAGATATGCTCCAAATCCATCCATTTGCTTGGAAAATTTAGGATAACATTTTTCTTACTGCTGAGTAGTATGACATTGTATAGATGTACAACAGTTTGTTAATCTATTCTTCAGTTGAGGGGCATCTAGGTTAATTCCAGATTCTTGCTATTATGAATAATGCTGCTAAGAACATAGTTCAGCTAGTGCATTTTGAGTGTGAATGTGCATCTTTAGGATATATGCCCAGTAGTAGTATTGCTGGATATTTGGGTAGACTGATTCCCAGTTTTCTGAGAAATCATCATAATGCATTCCAGAGTGGCTGAATCAGCTTACACTCCTACCAACAATGGAGGAGTGTTCCCCTTACTCCACAACCACTCCAGCATAGGCTGTCATCTGTGTCTTTTATCTTAGCCAATCTGACAGATATAAAGTGATATCTCAAAGTTGTTCTGATTTGACATTCTTTGATGGCAAAAGAATGTGCCTTTCAGCCATTTGTAATACTTCTGCTGAGAATTACCTTTTTAGTCCTGAACTCCCTTGTTTGATTGGGTTATTTGAGGTTTTGGTCTTTAGTTTCTTGAGTTCTCTATATATTCTAGATATCAGTCCTCTATCACTTGTAGGGTTGGTAAAAAGTCTTTTCCCCTCCTTTAGGCTGCTGTTTTGTCCTATTGACAGTGTCCTTGTCTTTACAGAAGCTTCACAATTTCAGGAGGTCCCACTTACTGATTGTTGCTCTTAGGGTCTCTGGCACTGGTGCAATATTTAGAAAGTAGTCAGTTGTGCTAATGCTTTGGAGAGTATTTCCCACTTTCTTTTCTATCAAGTTCAGTGTTGCTCGGTTTATGTTGAGGACTTTGATTCACTTGGATTTGATTTTGTGCTGGGTGACAGGCTTGGATCTATTTGTATTTTTCTACACACTACCATCCAGCTATGCCAAAACCATTTGTTAAATATACTATCTTTTTTCCATTGAATATTTTGGGCCTTGTTGTCAAAAATCAGGTGTTCACAGGTTTTTGGGTTAATGCCTAGATCCTCAATTCTATTCCATTGATCCACAAGTCTGTTTTATGCCAGTACCAGGTTGTTTTTATTAATGTAACTCTATAGTATAACTTGAAGTCTGGGATGGTGATGCCTCCTGAGGTTCTTTTTTTGAGTAAAATTGTTTTGGCATTCCTGGCTTTCCTCTTATTCCAAATGAAGTCGAGTATTATTCTTTCAAGGTTGTTGATATTTTGATGGTAAGTGCATTGAATCTGTAGATGGCTTTTGGTACAATTGCCATTTTTAGTAAGTTGATCCTACCAATCCAGAAACATGGGAGAGCTTTCCATTTTCTGATATCCTCTTCAATTCCATTCTACTTAAATTCCATTCCATTTAAAACTTTTGTCAAATAGAAATGTTACTTCTTTGGTTATAGTTACTCCAAGGTATTTAACTCTATTTGTAGGTATTATAAAGGGTGATGTTTCCCTTATTTCTTTTTCATCTCTTTTTTCTTTTGTGTATAGGAGGGCTACTGATTTGTTTTAGCTAATCTTGTATCCTCTTACATTGCTGAATGTGTTTATTAGCTCTAGGAATTCCCTGATAAAAATTTCTGGGTCACTTATGTATACAATCATATCAACTGCAAATAGTAATAGTTTCACTTCTTTTAAAATTTGTATCCACTTAATCTCCTATCCTTCTCTTTTCCTTTAGCTAAAACTTCCAGAATTATATTGAATAGATAAGGGGAGTGAGTACAGCCTTGTCTAGTTTCTGATTTTAGTGGGATTGCTTTGAGATTTTCTCCATTAAGCTTGATGTTCACTGTCAGCTTCTTGTAAATCACTTTTATTATATTTAGATTTTTTCCCTGTATTCCTGACCTCTCCAGGGCTTTTATCATAAAGGACTGTTGGATTTTGTCAAAGGCGTTTTCAGCATCTAAGGATATGATCTTGTGATTCTTTTCCTTCAATTTGTTTATATAATTTATGACATTTATGTGTTTTTATATGTTGAACCATCCCTGCATTTCTGGGAAGAAGCCTACTTGATCATGGGGGATGCTATTTTATAAATAGTGTTGTATACAGTTTACCAAAATTTTTTTGAGAATTTTAGCATCAATATTCATGAGGGAAATTGGTCTGTAATTCTCCTTCTTTGTTGTGTCTTTGAGTGGCTTGTGTATTAGGGTTGTTTTGGTCTCATAAAAGAAATTTGGCAATATTCCTTCAGTTTCTACTGTGCGAAACTGTTTGAGGATTAATAGCAGTTTGAATGTGTGGTAGAATTAATAGCAATCCTCTTTGAATGTGTGGTAGAATTCTGTACTGAAGCTATCTGGGCCTGGGCTTTTTATACTTGGGAGGCTTTTAATGACAGCTTGAATTTTTTTAGGGTTATAGATCTGTTTAGGTAATTAATCTTGTCTTCATTTCTCTTTGGTAAATGGTAGCTGTTCAAAGCTGTCCATTTCTTCTAGATTTTCCATTTTTGTGGAGTATAGATTTTCAAAATATGACCTAATAATTCTCTGGATTTCCTGTGGGTCTGTTGTTATGACCCCCTTCTAATTTCTAATTTTGTTGATGTGGGTACTCTCTTTTTGCTTTTTGGTTAGTTTGAATCAGGTTTTATCTTTCCTGTTGACTTTCTCAAAGAACCAACCTTTTCATTCATTGATTGTATGTATTGTTCTTTTTGTTTCAATTGTATTGATTTCAGTTCTAAGTTTGATTATTTTCTGCCATCTACTCCTTCTAGATGAGGTTGCTTCTAATTATTCTAAGGCTTTCTCCTTTGCGGTTAGTTCTCTGGTGTGGGATTTCTCTAGGCTTTTCATGTAGGTGTCTAGATCTATGAATTTTACTTATAAGACTGTTTTCCTCATGTACTACAAGTGGGTTCATTGTGGATTCATTTCCATAAAAACTAGAAGGACTTTGTGTAGCGGGAAATCAGAATCTACACAGGTGGAGTGATAGCAGGTGAGTGCTGGGATGGTGAGGGGCGTGGTCAATGAGAATGAGCTTCTGAAGTAGAGTGCCCAGGGAGAGGATGGGAGACAGGAAGCTGGTGTTCTCTTGCACAGGGCTGGGACCTCTCCTGAGGGTTCCGAACTGGTGATGTGGTTTCCAGACTGGTGATGCGGTTTCCGGTCTGGTGGTTCGGGTTTTCGGACATGTGGCGTGTGGGACAGGAGCTTTCCTTTGGGAATGCTCCGACATGCTGCAACCTTACCCCTTCACCTCTTCTTAAAACCTCCATTTTGTAAAAGATTCTCACAAAATAAACACCATTTAAAACTTATCTCACGGCGTGTCGTTACTGTGATAACTTGGTTTTCTTTCTTAATTTTTTTCTTGATCCAGAGGTGTTTCAGTTGAGAGACGTTTAGTTTCCATGAGTTATTAGTGATTTTTGATGTTGTTGATCTCTAACTTTAGGCCCTGATGTTCCAATATGATACAAGGTATTATTTCAACTTTTTGTATCTATTGATATTTGCTTGATGACCAATTATGTGGTCAATTTTAGAGAAAGTACCATGTGGTGCTGTGAAATATGTATATTTCTTTGAATTTGGATGTACGCATCTTTAATATCTATTAAATCCATTTGCATTATAACCTCTGTTGGACACCTTATTTCTCAGTTGAGTCTCTGGTTGACCTATTCAAAGGTGAAAGTGGGTATTGAAGTATCGCACAATTAGGGTGTGAGAACTGATGTGGTATTTGAACTTTAGTAGTGTATCTTTTACATAGATAGGTGCCCATATTTACATTAGGAGCATAAATATTAGAGATTGAAATCTCCTCTTGTCCAATTTTTCCTGAGGTGAATAAGTAAATGACTATCTTGTTTCCTTTTAATTGATTTTAGTTTAAAGTCTAACTTTGTTAGATATTAGGATAGCCACCCAAGCTTGTCTCTTAGGACCATTTGATTAGAAAATCTTTTTCCAGCCATTTACTCTAAGCCTCTGTCTGTCTTTGTGGTTCATGTGTGTTTCTTGTATGCAGCAGTAAAAAAGGCTTCTGTTTTTGTATCCATCTTGTTAGTTTTTCTTTTTACAAATGAGTTGAGTCCATTGATATTAAGAGATATTTGTGACCACTGATTGATGTTTCCTGTTATTTTTGGTGGTAGCTTGTATGTATTTCCTTTAACTGGGCTTTTCTTCTTTGGGAATATTGATTGTGGTTTCATGGGTGTATCTGGGATCCTTTGGTTGGAGTTTTCCCTCTAATGTTTCTGGAGGGCCGGATTGGTAGATAAGTATTGTTTCAGCCTGACTTCATCATAAAATGTCATGTTTACTCAATCTATGGTTATTGATATTTTTCTGATTATAGTAGTCTAGGTTGGCAGCTATGCTCTTTTATTATCTGTATAACTTCTGACCAAGCAATTCTTGATTTCATCTTTTCCATTGAATTGTCAGGTGTTGTTCTGATGGATCTGCCTTTATAAGTAAGTTTATCCCTTTTCCTTTGTGGCTCTTAATTTTTTTTTTTTTTTTTTTTTTGTTGTTGTTGTTCTATATGCTTTGTGGCTTGATTATTATGTGGCAAGTGGACTTTTTTTGGGGGGGTCATATCTATTTGGTGTTTCATAAGCTTCTTGTATATTTATAGGTAATTCCTTGTTTAAGTTAAAAAAGTTTTCTTCTATGATTTTGTTGCATACATTATCTGTGCCTTGAGCTGGTATTCTTCTCCTTCTATTCCTATTATTCTCAATTTAGTTCTTTTCATGGTATCCCAGATTCCTGAACATTTTGTGTTATGGTATTTTTGGTTTGAGTATTTTTTTGACTGATATATCTAATTCTGCTACTGAGTCTTCCACTCCAGAGATTCTCTCTTCTATCTCTTGGATTCTGCTGGTTATGTTTGTATCTGTAGTTATAGGTCTTTTCTTCATATTTTCTATTTCCATCTTTGCCTCATTTTGTGCCTTTTTTATTGCTTCTATTTCAGTTTTTAGTTCCTGGAATGCTTCTTACATTTTTTGGTTTATCTTTTCTTGGTATTCTTTCAAGGATATTTTCATCTCTTCCATTTTTTTTTGTTTGTATTTTCTTCTATTTTTTAAGGGAATTTTTTATATCTTTTTTGAAGACTTCAATAATCTTCATAAAGGTGTTTTTGGTGTTGTTTCCTTCTGTTTCCTCTTCATTTCTCTGATCAGGTCTTGTAGTTGTAGAACCTTCAGTTTCTTCTGGTGTTGCCTTGTTGTTCTTTATATTGTTATGTGTATTTTTGCATTAAAGTCTGCCCTTGGCTTCAGTGGTTCATGATTAATCAGCTCCTAGTCAGTTGCAGCAAGAGGGCTAGTGTATCTCCTGTCTCCTCTGAGCAAAGCATTTGCTGGATCTCTGACTCTGCTCTGGACAGGGGTCTGAATTTTAAAGCGTCAGTCCTTCTCGGTTGTTGCAGTTCACCCTGGAAGCGGGGTCATGCCATGCAGGGTCCCCTCTTTTAATTGTCACTGGAAGAGACCCTGAAAGCCAAAGCCTAGCTCCTGTCCGCTAGGGAGAGTCTGAGATCAGACCCTAGATATTGACCTAGGTCCTGGAGACAGACTCTGTGGACCAGTGGTCTAGGTGCTAGAGTATAAGTTAAAACTTTTAAACGTATTGTATCTCCATCCCACCAAGAGCACTTATAACTAAAATGTTAGAATTGTAAATTTTTGAGAATTTTAGACAATAAGTATTATACTCTGTTATATATACTTTGATGAAATAGCATTGTTTAATTATTTACCTGGAGTTTATCTTTTATGTTTCCCTAATGATTGAATAGAAATATACTTTTATGCTTCTTTTCTGAGAAGTACACATGTCTTTCAAGTTTTTCTCTCTTTTTCTGTTTTTTTAACTGCTTTTTGAAAGTCTATATCAAACATTACATAAAAAAGCAAAATATTCAGAACAGATAACAAAAAACCCATACAGTAATAAAACATCTCCTTTCTCTAAAATATATAAAACATAAAAAAATAAAAATAAGTTGCATTATCACTGTTGAAAAATACAGCTAGCAATGTCATTTCATTTTGAAAAGATATTTGACTCAATTAAATTTCAAAATTTAATCTTTCTATCTAAAAGAGATTTCTATAAAAAGTTTATGACCATACCAAACTCAATTTTGTTTATATTTTATAAGAAAAATACATTTTTGGTAAACACATATCCCAAATTTGCATGTAAGATGACTTATTTGTCCAATGAAATCAATCAATCATATTTTGAGTAGAAAATCACCTGATCCAAATTAAGTTCTAGATATTGTGCTATAATATACATTGTATTTACCATAGAATTAATCTTTAAGAAAAAAGAGGCATAAATAAAAATTTATATTGAACTTACTTAAGGATAGAAAGATTTTCAATAATCTTTGTTTCTGGCACAGGATTGTTAAACTCCAGTTATGCCTTCATGTTTAATACGCGGATGTGTGCTTGTCTGCTTTCTTGATGTGGCTGTGTCTCTCAGATGTACCTCAGATTTGATGACTGAAGTTGATTTTTATAATATCACTTCATGAGAAAAAATCAAATGATTACCAATTTAGTAGTGTCTGACAGTCCTTTATCAGTTGATAATTATTCTTGAGAAGTACTGTGACTATGAATTTGTCACTAAAGTCCATATGTTAAGATCAGCTACATGAGTAACGTTAGTGATAGATTTTTTGAGGTGGCTCTTGATTTATAAATGTAAGGCTCCTATTAACAGGTTACTTTTATTTTGTTCTCCCTTCTTTATACATATATGTATATATATTAATTTATATATAGTTTAATAAAATAAAAAAGATGTCAAAATGATGACTGATAACTTACTTTACAATAAAAAAATATTGCCATTAACCAAGAACCTAGCCATAACCAGATATTGCCTTTTCTTGAATGTTGCTCTAGGACATGTCATCTCCAAATGAATATGAAATAAATTTCTTTTTTTATGTGCTACCTCATGCATGATAATAGTAATAGAATGGGTACTTAAACAAATACACCTTTAAAGATGATTTTAAGACACTTTGCAATTATCTACATATTTTTTTGAGAATTTTGTCTTAGAGTTTCTTTTGCTTTAAAGTGACACCATGACAATGACAACTCATAAAAAAAAAACATTTAATTTTAATTTGTCTAGGCTACAGTTCAGAAGTTTAGTCCATTATCTTCATGGCAGGGGGCAGGCAGGCGGATATGGTGCTGAAGAGGGAAGTGAGAGTTCTACATCTTCATCCACAAGCAACAGGAAGTGAATTAAGTACTACAGTGAGCAAAGCTTAAGCCAAGAAAACCTCAAAACCTAACCCTACAAAGACACACTTCTTCCAAGGCCACACCTAATTCAACAGAGCCACACCTCTTAATAGAGCCACTCTCTTTCAGGACAATTTTTCATTCAAGTAACCACAACTATCAGTGAAATATGTAAAGGACCCCACACTATATCTGAAGTCAAATTAATAAAGCTGAATTTAATTTTTTATACCACAGGAATATTTGTGTCTTTACACCAACTGTTATTTACAAAACATAGAGTGAAGAGATTTATATCTTACAGAATTTGTCTTCTTAGCATTTAACTTCCAGTGATGATTTTCTTTTGATGACTATGGCTGTTATCTTAAGTAAATTGGAATTTTAAAATATTTTTGTTAGATAGCTTTGGAGATGTCTAAGTTCTTGACCTAGTGACTTTTTGTAGTAAATTTTAATAATAAGATGATTCAGCAGAAAGTGAGCCCCTAAAAATATTCTTTTTTTATTCTCTGCTTATTCACCATCCCAGTCACAATGTCCCCTGACCTTCTCTTCTCAGACCCTTCCCCTTCCCTTCTTGCTTCAAACCCCAAGTCCTCTCTCCTTCCTGCCTCATCCAGAAAAAGGCAGGTCTCATATGAGCATCAATGAAACATGGCACAGAAGACTTTATTCATAACAGCCAGAAGCTGGAAACAACCTAGATATTCTTCAATCAAGAAATGGAAAAAGAAAATCTAATACTATTCAGGTGTTAAAAACAATGACACTAAGAAATTTAAAAAGAGCTGTATGGAACAAGAAAAAAAAAATGTCATCCTGTGTCCACAGAAGACCTGTATCTTTTGTTTTGTGGAACTTTCAGCCTCTTAAGTCCTGCACAATTGCAGGTGTCTTCCAGTGTGCTGCAACTCTGCACCCTGCCTGCAGCACACTTCAGATTTTTGAAGACAGTATGAGGCCTCAGTATTACTGAGGACTTTAAGGTCAATTACACTTTTATTGTTAATTAGCATGTTTGTAAACTACAAGAGATAGTTTTAATTAATAAATATTGCCCCCAGATGTAAAAAAAAAAGTCATCCTGAGTGAGGTAATCAAGAATAAGAAAAAAAAAATTTAAAATGGAAACATTTAGAATATTTTTAAAATCTTACTTTATAGGCAAACATGTAACTGTGAATTTCTTACAGAATCTCAAAAGAAATTTAATCATGTTAGTACTCAGTGTCCTATTATTATAAAAGATATTTGAGGTTAAATTAATTTATGAAGATTCAGCTTATTTGTTTACCATTCCAAGGGGTTTGCGAAATAGTAGCTCCATGGCAGATGACAACAAAGTCATTTGAGTGGAAAAGGAAAAAAAAAAAAAACCAAAACAAACAAAAACCCAAACAAATAGAAAAACAAGACAGCATGGAGGTCTCTAAAATAGATTCACCATCTTTACTTACAATGCCTCATAAGAATAAACTGAGAGGTCTTACAAAGTTACTTTAATTTATTCTCAATACAGTATCCACAACAACATAAAGACATTACAGTAAGCCTGACCTTTTAACAATAGCAATAGTTTATTGCTACACCCACTACTACTCTCCCTGATAGACACAGCCATGTGTATTTTATTTTATTTATTTTTATTTTTTGTAGAATAATATCTCATTTGTATCCATGTAACACCTTGTTCAAACTCCCTTCCCCTTCCTAACACCTCCTGGTCAGTATCTCTTCTTCCCATCCTCCCGTTCCCTCCCCAGAAAGGGCAAGATGTCCCAAGGTAAATTAGTACAGCATCCACTCCAGGCGATTCCCATTTTCTCATCCTAATATCAAGACTAGATCAGGTGTTTCTCTGGAGGGAATGGGCACCAAGATGCCAGCCCAAAGAATTCAGATCCTAAGCTGTTCAGTGTTTGTGGTTTGCAGCTTGGGTGCTTTTTGCTTTTTTTTTTTTTTTAAAGTCTACTTTAAAAAGTGAATACATTCCATTCTTATCTTTCTGGGTTTGTGATACTTCACTCAGAAGGTTATTCTCCAAATCCTTCCATTTGCCTGAGAATTTTAGTATAACTTTTTTTTTTTTTTTTTTTTTTTTTTTTTTTTTTTTTTTTTTTTTTTTTTTTTTTTTTTTTTTTTTTTTTTTTTTTTTTTTTTTTTTTTTTGCTGAGTAGTTCTCCATAGTGTAGATGTACCACAATTTGTTAACCAGTTCTTCAGTTGAGTGGTTCCTAGGTTGTTTCTTGCTATTATGACTAATGATGCTATGACCATAGTTAAGCCAATGATTTTGGGGTGCAAATGTGCATCTTGAGGGTTTATGCCCAATAGTGGTATTGCTGAATCCTTAGGGATATGGATTCTCAGTTGTCTGAGACATTGCCTTATTGCATTCCAGAGTGACTAAACAAGTTTATACTCCCACCAACAATGGAGGAGTATTCCCCTTGATCTGCATCCAGTCCCAGCATGGGCTGTCATCTGTACTTTTGATCTTAGCCATTCTGAGAGATGTATGGTAGTATCTCAAAGTGGTTTTGATTTGCATTTCTCTGATGGCTAAAGATGTTGAGCATTTTTTCAAGTACCTTTCAGTCATTTGTAATTCTTATGCTGAGGTTTCCCTTTTTAGTTCTGAACCCCATTTTTAATTGGTACCCAATAACTTTGGGGATTTGGGCTCTAGTTTCTTGAGTTCTCTATATATTTAAATTAGTCCTTTGTCACTTGTAGGGTTGGTGAAAAACTTTCCCCATTTTGAAGGCTGCTGTTTTGTGTTATCGACTGTATTCTTCGCTTTACAAAAGCATCTCAATTTCAGGAGGTGCCACTTGTTGATTGTTGTTCATAGTGTCTGTACCACTGGTGTTATATTTAGGAAGTGTTCACCAGTGTCAATGCATTGTAGGATATTTCCCACTGTCTTTTCTATCACGTTCAGTGTGTCTGGGTTTATGTTGAGGTCTTTGATTCACTTGATTTTGAGTTTTGGGCAGGGTGATTGGTTTGGATCTATTTGCATTTTTCTACACACTACCATCCAGTTATGCCAACACCATTTATTGAAGATACTATGTTTTTTCCATTGACTATTTTTGGCCTCTATTTCAAAAGTCAGGTTTTCATAGTTGTGTAGATTAAGGTCGGGGTATTCAATTCCATTCCATTGATCCACAAGTCAGTTTTTATGCCTGTACAAGGCTGTTTTTATTACTGTAGCTCTATAGTATACCTTGAAATCAGAAATTGTGAGGCTTCCTGAGGTTCTTTTGTTGAGAAAAATTGATATGTCAATCCTGATATTCCCATTATTCTGAATGAAATTATTTTTCTTTTAAGGTCTGTAAAAAATTTGTGTTGGGATTTTGATGGAAATTGCATTGGATCAGTAGGTTGCTTTTTGTGAGATTGCCATTTTTACTATATTAATCCTACCTATCCTGGAACATGGAATATCACCCAATTTTTTGATATCTTCTTCTATTTCTTTCTTCAGTGATTTAAAGGTTTTGTCAAACAGATTTGTTATTTCTTTGGTTATAGTTACACCAAGGTATTTAATACTATTTGCAGCTATTATAAAGGGTGATATTTCCCTTATTTTTTGTTTTTCAGCCTTTTTGTCTCCTTTGTATAAGAGGGCTACTGATTTCTTTAAGTTAATCTTCTACCCTGCTACATTGCTAAAATTGTTTATCAGCTGTAGTAGTTCCCTGGTAGAATTTTGTGGGTCCCTTATGTATACAATCATACCATCTGCCAATAGAGATACTTTTACTTCTTCTTTTCCAAATTTGTATTCCCTTAATCTCCTTTTGTTCTCTTACTGCTTTAGCTAAATTTCCAAGGAGTATGTTGAATAGATAAGGGGAGAAATGGACAGCCTTTCCTAGTTCCTGATTTTTGTGAGATTTCTTTAAGTTTTTCTCCAGTTAGTTTAATGTTGGTTGTTTGCTTCTTGTAAATCACTTTTATTATATTTAGGCATTTTCCTCTGTATTCCTGGTCTCTCCAGGACTTTTATTATAAAAGAGTGCTGGATTTTGTCAAAGGCTTTTTCAGCATTTAAGGATATCATCATGTTTTTTTTTTTCTGTTTGTTTATATGATAAATTACATTTACAGATTTTTGTATGTTGAACATTCCCTATATTTTTGATTGTAATCAATGACTCCTTATATGTTTTTGTATTTAGTTTGCCAGAATTTTATTGAGAATTTTTGCATCAATATTCATGAGGGAAATTGGTGTATAATTACCTTTCTTTGTTTTGCTTTTGAGTGGCTTGGGTATTAGGGCTATTGTGGCCTTAAAAGAATGCTTTTGCCAATATTCCTTCATTTTCTACTGTATGGAACAGTTTGCGGAGTATTGGTATTAGTACTTCTTTGAATGTCTTTTAGAATTCTGCACTGAAAGGGTCTGGCCTAGGGTTTTGTGTTTTTTTTATTTTATTTTATTTTATTTTATTTTACCATGAGAGACTTTTATTGATAGTTCAATTTTCCTTGGGGTCACAGGTCTATTTAGGTCTTTAATCTGATCGTGATTTTGATTTTATTTTGCTAAGTGGTACTTGTCAAGAAAGCCATCCATCCATCACTTCTAGGTTTTCCATTTTAGTAAAGTATAGATTTTCAAAGTATGACCTGATAATTCTGTAGATTTCCTGGGGGATCTGTTGTTATGTCCCCTTTTCATTTCTGATTTTATTAAATTGGATATTCTCTGCTTTTTGGGAGAATTTTTTAAAATAAACCAATCTAAAACCACATTATTTCAGAAAATGTGGCAAAAGAAGGACATTGCATATGGGCAACAACATTATTTTGAAAATGTTTTACATTAAATTATTGTGTGTTAATAAGTATTAACTGATAACAGGCTTAATACATTTCAATTATTTTAATTATAGATCAACAAAACATACTTAGCTGATACATGTCAAAATTCTGGTGTTAGTTTTATTGCTGTTTCTGTTGGTCTTAATCTGAAGTAGTACTCCATGATAGTTTATATTAAAAATACAGCATGAATTTTTTTATTTTTTTTTTTTACTCTGGAGCACATTCATTGAATGCACATCACTGGTGTTGGTTCTCACAACATTTGAACTTATTTTATTGGCAATTTCTCTGTGCCTAATGCCCTTTGCTTAGAAGTGTTTTAATCAATATATTGGTCTTTCTATCTTCCTTAATTCCACCACAGACCCTAATTGACTGGGACATAGCCTCTGTTCTCTGTGTATAATATCGAAAAAAGCAGCACACAGACTATATACATGCTAAATTAGATGGAGATGGACAGTATTTATTTGCTTGTAACTTTTGGATTAAAATTATATCTTTTGGAAGTAGAACCTTATTCTTTGTAACTCAATCTCCTAATGATAGAGCAAGGTTTGCAGAATGAAAACTTCTATTCATCTGAAGGAAAATCTTTCCTTAATCATTCTTCTCTCTAATGTTTGTCTTTAATTGGTATATTTATGTGAGCCATGTTTATTATTTATTGGCTTATTTTATTGTATTTCTTCCCACTAATATTGGCAAATTTTCTCCCCATATGTGTTTAGTCTTGTTAAAAATATTTTTAATTCTTAATGTCACAGTGACATTGAGGATGGAATAATTTGGCCCAAGTTTTTCCTAGGGTATTTTATCTAACCTGCTGCTCTGATATTAATAGTTGTGTTGAGATTATCATTGCTGTAAATCTATTTGTCATGTTTATCAGCAGATTAATGCATAGTTAAGCTCTAAGGAATCAGAAATAATGAGAGAAGCATAAAGGAAAATTATGAGTTAATATTACAATGAAATATTGTAAATGTCCCATGCTTTGGTTCATATTTTTTTTATGTTGGTTTGAATTATGTCCTAGGTTTAATAAACAAGACTGCAGTACAACTTTGATAGAGGCATTTTATTCCCATAAAAGTTGAGTAAGACATACTACAAGTGTGCATTTTACATTTATTTTCTCTTTTCGTTGAGAAAACTTGCTTAAAATAACACAAATAACACAATTAAAGCCTTGTAAATTGGTTTTTTACCATTTATTTTTTATCATAGAACTATTTACAGGTTACTGTATAATAAATATTTCTTTTACTAGAGTATTATATATATATATATTTATATAGAATAAAGTCCATTTTTTATCCATGTATCCCCTTGTTCCAATTCCCTCCTCCCTCCCAACCCCTCCAGGTAAGTCTTCAACCTCCCTCCTCCCTCCACAGTTCCCTCCCCAGCAAGAGCAAGTGGTTCCAAGGTTGATTGGCTCAGCATCCATTCCACACAAGTCCGATTTTCTTATCCTAATGTCAAGACTGGGTTAGGTGTTCCTCTGGAATGAATGGGCTCCGTGGTGCCAGTCCAGGTACAGAGACACAGTCTGATCCCTCCTCTTGAGGCTCCACATACTGCCCATGTCAGTGGAGAGTTGCCTATCCTTGGAGGGCCTAGTTCCTTTTCCTGATGGTTCCCAGGTGGGTTCTTGATTCAGTGAGCTCCCCAGAACTCCATCCAGCCATCATTGTAAGATTTTTTTTCCCTCAAAGTCCCTATTCTCTTGCACATATAGAGTCTCTTCTCCTGCTATCGACTGGACCAGGTACTCAGTACAGTGCTCAGCCAGGTATTCCTGCCTCTACATCTATTCATTGTTGAATGTAAGTTCTGTGATGGCACGTGTGGGGGTGATTATTTATTTGATTATGGTGGAAGTCCTGTTTAGACAATACCTTCCCTATTGGTTGGAGACCTAGTCAGGGACAACCTGTGAGTTCTTGGAGATTTCCCTAACACCTAGTCTTTTTCCAATCCCATATTGGCTTCTCTATTAAGATCTCCCTCCCTCTCTCTCTCTCTCTCTCTCTCTCTCTCTCTCTCTCTCTCTCTCTCCTTGTTGATCTTCTCACTCAATCATGTTATTGGAATATTTTTTATACCCTTTTTAACCTTTGTATATGGAGAATAACTTAACAGTTTCCTAGAATTTTAAATCACTGAAGAAAGAAATTGAAGAGGATATCAGAAAATGGAAAACTCTCCCATGTTGCTGGGTAGGTAGGATCAACATAGTAAAAATGGCAATTCTACCAAAGGCAATGTACAGATTCAATGCACTGCCCATCAAAATCCCAACACAATATTTTTTGAAACTTGAAAGAATGATACTCAATTTCATTTGGAATAACAAGA
This sequence comes from Sigmodon hispidus, assembly GCA_004025045.1. NCBI lineage: Eukaryota > Metazoa > Chordata > Mammalia > Rodentia > Cricetidae > Sigmodon > Sigmodon hispidus. Next base: position 3,758 of record PVIH01016123.1, on the reverse strand, counting down.
CAGCGAGAATTGCCAAAACAGTTTTGCTCAACAAAAGAACCTCAGAAGGTATCACCATCCCTGGCTTCAAGTTATACTATAGAGCTACAGTAATAAAAATAGCCTGGTACTGGCATAAAAACAGACTTGTGGATCAATGGAATAGAATTGAGGATCCAGAAATTACCTCAAAAACCTATGAACACCTGATCTTTGACAAATAAACATTCTTATAAGGCACCAAAATGCCGAGTGGTAAAGTCACTAGCTATTTACTATTTGTTTACTCACTCTTTAATTACTGATATTTACTTATTATTTATTATATTTGTTCCTGTATATAAATTACTGTACAACTCAGTGTTTTGGTGCCCTATAAAACAATGCTAAAAATAAAATATTTTTACAGTAGAACTTTTCTACAGTAAACATAGTTGTACAAAATAAGTATTTAATAATAGATATTTATAGATAGAGATCTGATGTTTAGCATGTCCACAACTAATCATAGGATTTTGCAGGTGGAATGTTAATTAATATGCTAGACATTTACTATGCTAAAAGAAACTAATAAGTAGTTTAATTTATTCAACTACACTAACTGTCCAAATATATTTGTATAGGTACATAACAATTTTTTGAATGTGTTAAATACTGTAATAGTTACTAGTTAATGTTTGAAAAGAATACATTATATTTTAAATATTATAGCAAAGTACTATGAACTGCAAATATAAATGGGTATAGTATTAAATAATGACTAACAAATTGTTTTGGTTTAAAATAATTATTAGTGATTTTATCAATATTAATTATTTTAGTTTTATTCTTTTAATTGTTATGTGATTGATAGCATAAACACAATCATTTATATTTTTCAGCATATAAGTCATTCCTCTGACTCAGTTTGATCTTTCTGAATTTTCAAATGATCTTACTAGCAATGCATCAATCAGAATATTATTTTTTTAAATTTTAACTACAAATGTAACAGAATTTGTATTATGAATATAAATAGTACTAATTTATGGTAAACAAAGATACTCTAAAATACAGAGATTTTATAATTTATACATTTTCTAGATTTCAAATATAAAAAGTATATTTTTAAGAATGAGGATAGAATTAAAACAAATGCAAAATAGCTAGTTATAGTAGATAAAGTATTGTTAATGTAGAAATTGTTATTAATGTATGAAGAATAAATAATAAAGCCTGTCCCTAGATATCATGATGTCTACTTAGCATGATTAGCATAAAACATGCTCTGTAATGCCTTTAAAAATAATATTGGTATGATGTGTTGTGGCAATATTTAACTAGAGTGGTTCCTCACAGCACAGCAACCAGACTATCAATACCTGAAAACTGTATGTAGGAGTTGTGTTGAACTTGAATTTTAGAGTCTAGAAGATCAGACTACATGGTTTTTGGGATCCATGAAATTTCACCTATGATTGTAAATAATAATCATGGGCAACTTAAAGACAAGGATTATTATTTATTACAGAATTCAAAGAGAAGAGCTCACTGATACAAGAGAGATTAAGAAGTTATACAGTTCCTGGAAAGGTTGGACTGGTCCAAGTGGCTTAGCAGGTCAGGTCCCCCATCCAAGAGCATGAAAGTAGAAAGGGGTTGCCTACGTGTTCCCCAGTCTCCAGCTGCCTTCTAGCCATGTCTCTACTACAGGTCCTCCAAGGTCATAGATGATTTCTAGATGTATGCTGTCCAAAAGGTCAAGATGATAGTACCTGCTCTCCATTGCACTCACTTAACTTTCTAACGGGTATTTTAATATAAACATAGAAAAAGAGGGTGGGTATGACTGGGGAATTTCTCTTTGTTTATTCCCCCAGTTTATACTATAGAAGCGGATGTTCACTGGCTGCCACTGATCATAGAAATTGGCTATATCTGCCAGGATTCAAGAGGTGAAAAATGAATTTTGCTTGTTGATAAATAAAGTTCTAAAAATATGTTACACTGGGGATGGATTCAGAAAAGAAAGAAAAAGGCCTCTTTAGTATTTTTGCAGCTAAGCTAGCAGTGTGAAGCTGCTTATTTGCCAGAACTTGTCAAGTTTTTCTGTTGGAAGATGTCAGCCAGAATGATTCACTTATCTCTCTGCTAACCTCTCACATAGGTGGAAGAAATTATTTCCAAGTTTGATCATGGTATCAAAAGCATTGTACCTCAGAGACAAAAAGCACAAAATATCCAGAACATATGAATGTGAGTTGAAGAAAGTAATATTAATAAAAAGAAAAACTAAAGCACATCATTTCACCTTCTGAAATGATCCTTCAACATTGCCTCATTATTTTCATGTTTGTTTTGTTGTAATAGTAACAAAATCTGATAAATAGAAATAAATACATGTTAGTCAGCTAATTCGTTCTTTTGTGAAATGTATTTTTAACTTATAATTGACATGTAATAATTGTACATATTTATAGGGGACAGTGTGACATTTCAATATGTGCACAGAGTGTTTAATATCCAAAATAGGTTGATAGGCATATCTGTCACCTAAGATATTTTGTCTTAGTTATGGCTACTATTAATGTGACTAAGCATCATTACCAAAAGGAACTTGAGGAGGAAAGGGTTTATTTGGCTTATACTTCCACATGTAGTCCATCATCCAAGAAAGTCAGTACAGAAACTCAAGCAGGCCTGCATCCTGGAGGCAAGAACCTGAGTACCAAGCATGTCCAAGATTAATATGGGTAGATACAACATATTCAGAAGAAGTCTTAAATGTACAATAGGAAGACTAAAATATCAGTGATCCATTGATGTGAGATCCTGCTCTTGTTGACTGTGTGACTAGGAAAGGAGCCATTGTTTCCAGATTGTCCCTAGAATCAAGTAAAAGCACAAAAATGGGATGTTCTTCTGCCCCTGGGACATTTCAGAAAGTCACATGTGCACTCAATTCTTGAGTGTTCCCTTCATAGAGAACAGTGTGGATATATAATATGTATTCTTGCTTTTTTTCCCTTTTAAGTTATATAGATACTTTGTGGATTTCACATCATGCAATGTTATAGTATCACAAATGAGACTCAGGGCAAATTATAGGTGGAAAGCTGAAATATCAGAGAGAAGAAGCACCACAGTCAATTCTCACCCAGCTGTCTTGCAATTTCTTCAACCTGCTCCCGGTCTCTTCTGTCAGTCACTAATGCCGTTGCTTCTATTCTCTCTGGGTTTCTACAAGTGCTTATATACCCTATCCCATCCAGGTTAAGATTAAAGGCATGTAGTCTTGAATTTATAGAAACAGCAGAAGTTCTGTCTCTGGAGTTGTGGGATCAAGAGTGGCAGGGAGCAGAGAGTCCTATGGTCCCACTGACCCAATAATGCTTAGATCAGTCTCCACTTCTGGCCAAATCCAGTTCTTTCCCCCCTCCCTCAAGAGTGAGTCAGGTGTTCCTATAGTTGGACTGGGGTTTGAAGGGTCAGTCCAGGGTATTTCTGATCCCAAGGTGTTCGGTGGTTGTGGTTTGCTGCTTGGGCATGTTTGGCTTTTTTTCTTGTTTGTTTGTTAAGAGACCACTAGTGAGAGAGTACGTCCCCTGCTTATCTCTCTGAGTTTGTGAGACTTCGCTCAGGAGGATATTCTCCAGATCCATCCATTTGCCTGTGAATTTTAGGATATCATTTTTTCTTACTGCTGAGTAGTATTCCATTGTGTAGATGTACCACAGTTTGTTAATCCATTCTTCAGTTGAGGGACATCTAGGTTGTTTCCAGGTTCTTGCTATTACAAA
>PVIH01016122.1:0-46892 GCA_004025045.1 Sigmodon hispidus | reverse complement strand
CAGGCGTCTCAGCCAGAGGAGTTTTCATGAGGCTCAAACAATGTAGGTAATAGCAGAACATCACAGACGCTGGATGCACAGAGGCTGTGAGGCTAGGCTTGTACGGCTCACCTTGTCATAGGGAGGAGGTATCCCATCAAACACCTTGAGGCGTTCCAGGGCAGCCTGGCCTCGCTTGGTCTTGTGGGGCAGCATGCCTGTGGAAGAAACATAGCAAGGCACCTTTTTAGAAGAGCTGAAAAATCCCCTTTTAGCCCAGAGCAGAAAGAACAGGCAGCCTCAGATGGTAGTGCATGTAGGGTTATCTCATAGTTGGGAAACTCGAACATGAGTGGGAGATATTCTCATCACAGGCTGCCAGATTCCTTCACCTTCCATGTCACCCGCAGGTCCAGCTCACCTCGCACAGTGCGCCAAAATATACGGCTCGGTGCTCGGAAGTGGTAGGGGCCACGAGAGGGGTTGGTGTTCATGCGCTTTCTGAGAAAGGCCAGGTACTTTACTGTCAAGAGAAAAGGCTGGATGAGGCCCCAGAAACAGCTAAGGATTGGCTTGCCCACCCAGAGACCATCCCTAACTTACACTTGTTCCTGTAGAAATTTCCAGAAATGTTGATGCCCTCACAGCGCACAACCACCACCTTCCGCCCTAGAAAGAACAGGGTTATGGAGACAGTCAGCAAAGTCAGACCTGGAACCCAGCAAAGTCCCAGCCTGAATGAAAAGCAACATCCTACTTCAAAATCACTTTTGAAGCATGGAGTCCACAAAGAGGGATGCCAAGTCTCAGAGCGGTGCATGGGTTGATCTCACGGTCGTGAGACTCAAACGAAAGATGGTGATTATTGCTCATCACTGACTCCCGGGCAAGGAAATTTGGAATGAACTTACCCAGAAGTACCTGCTTGGCCACAATGGCCGCCAGGCGGCCAAGAAGATGGCCTCGGCCATCCAACACTAGAACCTGTGGAAACAAAAAACGCTTAGGAAACTGGCTACCAAGTTATCAACCACTCAAGTGCCTTTTCCCACAGGATGCCTGTCAGCCAGATTGTGTCCCAAAAGGATAGAAGCCAAGGAAGCCTATGGCTGGCCCAGCATAGATAGATGGACCAGCAATATTTTAGCATTTCCAAGGATAAAGTATTTTCTGAGCCTCATCATGTTGCCCTACCAAGCCTCATATGGGAATATCTTGAACTGGAACTAAGTTCCATACTAAGACTTAGTTTTAGATAGTTTGAGCATCAGATCCTCAACTTGAACAAGAATCGTTTTAAACAGCGTAAAACAAAACCTCAGTATATAATGCTGTTCTTTCTAGTTTGTAATTCTTACAGCAATGAATCCAGCTGACACAGTAGCTGACGTGTGCCTGCAAACCAGCCCAAACTACACGAGACAATCGGTCACACGAAACATTCAACAATTATCCTCTTTCCTACTAATATTCCTAGGGATTTTGGTTATGCTCCCAGAGATCAAGGTTTTTCCAAGGGCAGAAAACAACATTCTAAACACCGTCATTTACTAGACTTTACAGCAGTAAGCTGCCTTTTAAAGACAGAAAAGATGCATCTCGTGGCCAGGTTCACAATCACGATGCTTCTGCCTTAGTCCAGTAAGCTGATTTCACACGTGCCCCACCAATCCATGTCTCAGCACTGTAGGATTTTACGTTACAGCACAAGGAGCCATGGGAGCCCGGCACCCCAAAGTAACGAGAGCACAGCGTCCCTCAGTCCACTTCCCATGAGCTAGAACCACACGGACTACACTGCACCGAGCGGCCCCAAGCTCCCCGCTCCCGTCTTCCCCGGGGAACGCCACGTCCTCGCCGTCCCGTACCTAGAGGCATGCGCGCTGCTATGCCCGCGTTACACACTCCGCTCCCGCACGGAGCCCACCCGACCCCCAAACCGCCCGGCGCGCGCAGAGCCCAACCTGCCCCTCCGCCATCTTCGGCAGCCGCCTGGGAAAGGAGGAGGTCTTGGCGCAGGGTTTCTTATCCCTTGCTGCAGGGGCGGAGGAAGTGACGCCGCCCGTGCCAAACCCAAAGGTTTCTGTCTCCTGATTGGCCGAAGAGGCGTACATACGTACACCGGGAGGTGGGTCATCTTTACATTGTCCAATCACGGTTTCGGTTGGAGGCGGGCCTCGGCGGCCATGACTGTGCGGGGCGGGAGGTCACGTGGGTCCCGAGGCGGCTTCAGCTGGACAAGGACGTCCAGCCCCGGCGGCCATATTTTGGAGGGAATGCGGTCTCCATTCTCGTATCCGCTGTGTGCAGCGCCATCACTCCCCTGAGTAACGGCGGATGCAGAGCACGTGGTGGCCAAGAGGGGGCGAGCCTACGTCCTGGCCGGCTGCTCAGTGCTGCGTTCCCTCCCGTCAGCCTCATGCTGTACAGGACAGTTGCTGACACGTGGAGGCAGATACCCAGGTGCCGGATCCGCACCGTCCTGCTTCTGTTTCTAGAGACCTTTGCACCAGCTCTGCGTGTTACCTGAAAAGACCCCCCCCCCCAGCAAACAGAACCAACCGAGAAGATGCGCAGTGTCCCTGACTCACTTGCTCTAGAGAACCTCCCCAGACAGCACAGCCTGAGTTGATTCCTCCTGGAGGCTCCAGCGCTCTGCTTTTCTCCCACACTGCGCCCATGATCTTGGGGAGTTGGGCTGCTCCTGCCTCACATCAGGGTTCTGACCCAGTGCTGACCCTGAGCCATTAGAGGCCTCAGGAAACAAACACAAACTTTTGTCGTTGGTTTTGACTTAGGGTTTCTGCAATCCAGGCGGTCCTGAAACCTGAGATCCTGCCTCAGTTTCTGAAGAGCTGAGATTACATCACCAAGCACCGCAAAACCAAGATCCTGAAAGCTAAAACAGCCCACCCACTCACTCCCTGTCCCATCCACAGATAGGTCCAGAAGAGCTGGTAAAAAAAAAACCATTTATACACAAGTTCATGGGGGCAAGCACTTTGTACAGAGTGGGGCTTTTGCTGGGTTCTGATGTTGACTCCATCCTGGAGAGTGAGCTGGAGAGGCAGCAAGGTCCAAGGAGGGGCCAGCCTCCACCCAACTTTCCTGTGTCCAGGCTGTGCAACGGCTGTCAGGTGACTCTGGCTTGGCCTCAGTATTCTCTGCAAAACTGGATCACCAATGGTCTGTTTGAGGACTGGAGTTCTCAGAGGGCACTCTACCTTTGAGCCACGCCCACTGAGCTACAACCTTTCCCCCCTCCCCCCCCTCTAACCCTTTACTCTCACCCCACCCATGTTTAGGTTAGCCTGAGATTTATTTCTATGTATTAGTAGATAACTCTGAATCCTGATCCTTCAGCCTCTCGTCCAGGGTGCGGGGATGATGGACTTGCACCACAAAATCTGCTGCCAGTTGTTTTGGTTTTGGTTTTCCAAAGAGAGTCTTAACAGGTGTAGTGATACACACATTTAATCCTATCACTGAGGAAGCCTGATTTACCCAGCCAATTCCAAGTCAGATAGGGCTACATGAGACCCTGTTTCCAAACAAAACAAATCATGGCCCTCAAGCTGACTTAAAGGATAGAAGGCCTTTGCCGCCAAGGCTTGACAACCTGAGTTCCATGCCTGAGAAACTCCTGGTGGAAGGAGAGACCCAGCAGGAGCAGGTTGTCCTCTAACTTACACATAGGCACCACGGTACACGTATGGCCCCATGTGTGATTATTTTTTAACTGTATTTATTTGGGGGAGGGTTGAGTGTAATATTTTTAAGAGGAATTATTTTCTGGTGTGCTAGTATACACCTGTGACCCCAGCACTCCAAAGGTAGAGGTAGGAGGAGGCCTCTGAGCTAGATAGACACCATCTCAAAACGTAAGTAAACAGAGCTGGGATTACAGACATGCACCACTATGTCTGATAAATGGTGTATGTTTCCGATACAAGACCCAAAATAGGAAATCTCAAAATTTAGAAACTATTCCTCCAGCTAAGTGTTTTAATTAAGCTGACAGGGTCAAATCAGATCAAGTGTTTTTAGTGACTCTGTGTGGCTGTTTCTGCAGAGGGGCCCAGAGCCTGCCTTGTGCAAAGGCCCCGCCATTGAGCTCCAGCTCCACCCCAGCATTTCCATTTAATATTTTTTGAGACAGATCTCACTATGTTGCCCAGGCTGGCCTTGAAGTCTTGATCCCTCTGCCTCAGCCTCTTGAATACTAAGATTACAGGCAGCACCATACCCAGCAGCTATTTTTTATTTTGAGGAGCTGGGATGACAGAAGCAACCACATAGAGGTACTTTCTTTTTGTTTTTCTTAAAGTCAGTATCCTACAGCTTTAGGGGCTCCTGTTCAGAAGTACTGGAACACAGATATCCATCACCACGCCTGGACAGTGTGTCCTTTGGCAAGAGATACAGCTCAGCAGCACAGGGTTTGCCTAGCTTGTTCCTTGTTTTGGTTCTCAACTCTGGCACCAAGAAAACAAACAAACAAACAAAAAAAAAAAAAAAAAAGACTTATTGTATATAACATGTCTATAGGTCCAGCTATTCTGAAGGCTGGGACATTGAGGTGTTCAAAGTCAATTTGGGCAACATACTGAGACCTCATCTGCATAAAAATAAATGTCACTGAATTGAGGGTTTTTGTTTGTTTATTTAAAACAGGAGACAAGGGTTCACTGTGTATCTCACAATGGCCTTGAACTCACATGGATGGCCAGACCCTTCAGAAGTCCTGCCTGGCCTCTCAAGTGCTGGGATTACAGGTGTGATCTCCACATGAGCGGTATTATGAGTGTAGAACACACAATGAATTCTAAAGTACGGGTACTTGGGTACTCACCGGGCGCCTCCTCCTTGCTTATTCTCCCCCCCACCCCCACCCCCAGACTTCCCTCACAGGCTTCCATGGCTAGCTGCTGCCTTGTAAGGGTGGCAGCTTTGGAAAACTCCTGAGCTTTGTCACACTGAAAGCTTATCAAAGGCTGCTCTCCCATCCCCGCCCCCACTCCCGACAGACACACACTGCTCCCTGAAGCCCTGCATCTCCTATGACATATAGCAACAGCCTCCCATCTTGAACTGACTCTACCCTCCAAAACCTGGCCATTGCATGTTCAATGGAAGTGGGAGACTCACCTAGATAAGACCCTGGCTGAGTCAGCGCTGCCCAACTGTCATGTCCTAGGGATGGGAGGGGAGGGGCACCTGAGGCCCCCACAAGGTCAGCCTCAGTACACACTGGAGGCCACCTGCCACCCTCATCCCTTGCCACCCACTCCAACTGCCCTGGAGGCTCGGCTCACCCCAGGGCGGAGCAATGCTCTCCTCCTTGTCCTTTGCCAGCGAAGGCCCCAGGCAGCTGCCAGCAGCACCAATGTGAGAGGCAGCAGCAGCAGGAGCAACAGCTGGCTGGACTGAGGCTCTGGAAGCTCTGTGGCTTCTAGGGCTACAGGACTCCTCAGGGGCAGCAGGGTGGAGGAGTCTACGGAGAGAGCAGAACCAGGTAACTGAGGGGTCTCATCAGAGCAAACACATGAAGTCCCGGAGGACCATGGGTGATGGTGCATGGGGGCCCTGCAAATAAAACCAAAACCTGGGGTCCTGGCAGCACATGCCTTTAATCCAGCATTCTAGAGACAAAAAGCAGATGGATCTCTGTGAAGTTGAGGCTAGCCTGGTCTACATAGTGAACTCCAGGGCAGACAGGGATGTTTTTGAAACACTTTAAAAAAATAAACCAGCCAGATAGGTGGTGGAGGCACACACCTTTAATCCCAGCACTCAGAAGGAAGAGACAGGGTGGATCTCTGTAAGCTGGTCTCTCGGCCAGCCTGATCTACAGAGCAAATTCTGGGACAGGCTCCAAAACTACGGAGAGAAACCCTGTCTTGAAAAAATAAAAATAAAAAATAAAATTGGATATAAAAAGTATGAGCCTGGGGCTGGAGAGATGGCTCAGTGGTTAAATGCAACGTCTGCTCTTCCAGAGGACCTGGGTTCAATTCCCAGCACCCACATGGCAGCTAACAACTGTCTGTAGTTCCAGTTCCAGGCAAACACCAAGGCAAATAAATAAATAAATAAATAAACATGTTTTTTTTCTTTTTCTTTTTTTTAAAAAGAGTACTTCCAGAGGACCTGGATTTGATTCCTTGCACTTACATGGCAGTTCATAATTGTCTGTAGCTCTAGTTCCAAGAGCAACCAATCCAATACCATCTTGTAAATTCCGTGTCTATGTGCACGTGTGTGCGCGCGCGCACACACACCCACACCCACACCCACACACACACAAAGTGTGCTGGCACACAGACACACAGACAAACACAAGTGTGGTGGCACACAGACACACACACACACACACAAAGTGTGATGGCACACAGACACACAGACAAACACAAGTGTGGTGGCACACAGACACACAGACACACACACACAAAGTGCGCTGGCACACAGACACACACACTTTCTAAAGAAATATTTTAAAAATATGTGTGAGCCTGACTGGGCCTGATGGCGCACACCTGTAGTTTAATCCCAGGATTCAGGAGGCAGAGGCAGGAGGCTCTCAGCCTGGTCTATACCCAGAAACTTGTGGTTCACTCAGTTTCCCTTCCTAGTGGACAGGATACCCCAGACAGACTGGAAGTTCTGTTTTCTCAAAGACAGGTAAACAGAGGTCATAAAAAGACATGTCCCATCCCTCCCTGAGCATCTATGGCAGTTAATGGTTGCTAGGCAGGAAGAGACATTTTCTTTGTAGCAATTGTAGCCATTGGTAAGGTGCCCTGTAAATAGCTTTTCAAGCATGGTTCCTATAGTCAGGCTACCTCATTGGCCGGAAACAATGCAAGAGGGGCTAGCTGGAAAGTGGAAGGCACCAGTGAGATGGGAGACGAGAGAAACCGTGAATACAGCAAAATGTATACATGTGTGGAAGTCTCATGAGACACATTATTACATATAATTAATGTCATAAAAACATGAAAAAAAAAGAAAAGAGAATGAAGCCAGATGTGGCGACCTCACACCTGTAATCCCGGCACTCAGGGCCAGGCTAGCCTACAGAGTATGAAAATAGCATGAGACACATTATTTGTTGTGGAATAGAATATCTGTTTAACTAAGTAAAGATGTGTTGCATTTGTTTGTGTGGCAGAATAGTTGTTTAACAATGTAAAGATTGTTGCTGCCTTGTCTGCCCCAGGTACCTGATTGGTCTAATAAAAAGCTGAACAGCCAATAGCTAGGCAGAGAAGGAATAGGAGGGACTGGTGGGCAGAGAGAAGGGGAGCCAGCCAGGCAGAAAAAGGAAGCAGGAAAGCAGGATGGGCAGTATGTAGATGAGGTAAGGAGCCTGGGAGCAGCACACAGATGAATAGAAATGGGTTAAGTTAAAAAAGGTTAGTTAGAAACAAGCCAAAGCTAAGGCTGAGCTTTCATAAGTTTCCATGTCTTTATTTGGAAGCTGGTTGGTAGCCTAAAGAGAAAGCCTGCTACAATTATTATATATGATTAATATGTGATACCATGAAAAAGAAAAAGGTATAAAGCCTGATGTGGTGGCTTGACGCTTATAATCCCAGCACTCAGGACAGGCAGGGGGATTGCTTTGAGTTCAAGGCCTGACTACCCTCCATAATAAGACTCTCTCTCGAAAGAAAAGCAACAGAGTTGGAGCGATGGCCTAGCAGTTAAGAACACTGGCCGCCCTTGCCCTGGACCAGGTTTCATTTCCCAGCACCCACATGGTGGTTCACCACTATCTGTAACTCCAGTTCCAGGGCATCGGACGCCCTCTTCTGGCCTCTTTCAGCACTAGACACACATTCAGTGCTCTTACAACATGTAGATAAAACACTCATACACATAGAAATAAATGTGGAGAAGTCAAAAAGAGAGAAAAAAAGAAGGAGAAAGACCTGGTCTCAAGCCCCAGCTAGTGGAAGCAGAAGCCTCTAGGACACACAGTGAGCAAGGCTGTGAGCCAGGCGGCACTGGGGGATGCTGGGCTCTGGCATGCTGTCACCTGGCTGGCACTGCACCTCCAGGCACCGAGATAAATTCTGGCAGGCCTTCTCCATACAGTGCCTCAGAGTCAGCAGCTGCATGCAGGTGTCCTGCAGGAGGTGGGAGATGTTGGTCTGGACGAAGTGAAGACATTCTGGGAGAGGCTGGGAGCAGGAGGGGAGAGATCAGCATTATGTCACACCAGTGTCTCCACCAAGCCAGGGCCCTGACACAGGGCCAGTGGGCCCAGGTCTCAAAGACTCCAGGGTTAACCCCTTAGCAACGCCCTTAGCAACGGTCTTCTTCACTATTGAGGCACAGAACCAAGAACAAGATCCCCAGGTGACCTCAGGGCTTGATGGTTCCAGCTCTACCTTTGTGGTATGCTGTGGGCAAAAGAACCCCCCCCAAAAGACCTAGCAGAGCTGTGTATACTCCAGGGCCTGGAGAGGGACGTGGCTCTGCTTTGTTACCAGGTTCCAATGCTAACCCTGAAGGCACATGAGGTGACGAAATGTATCTCCGTGTTGACAGCCTCCAGGAGCTTTTGCATTTCAGACCCTGCCACAGTCTTCAGTCGCTCCATCCAGCGCTGGGCCAGGAAGAGGCTCCACAAGGCCTTGCAATGTTTGTCCTACAGACCAAGAGCCCAGGCCAAGTCACGGGGAGGAGGGACCCGACCAGATGACTAACGGACCGGCCAAGCCAGAAGGCTGAGGGAGGGTGGGCTGGTGATGGCTGAAAGGAATAATGGGGCCAAATGACTGAGGGAGGGCGCGCCCCAGGGTCCTGAAAGAGCTGGGGCTTTGCTAGGGGTCAGAAGTGTGAGGGGGGAGACTGAGCCGAGACGCCTGGGTCTGGGGTTGGGGGGCAAAGGTCTAGATTCCCAGGTCTGAGGGAGCAGGTGTGGTCCCACTAGCCTTGTCCCTGAAGGGTGGTGCTTCTTAAATCTGGTTCCCAACTCCATCCCAGGGCCCTCCCGACTCTGACTCACGTCCTGAAGATTAATGGCCACAGTGACTGGATAATCTTTAAGCAGGTAGTCAGTCTATGGGAACAAACAAGGTGAGGCCTGAATAAAAGCAGGAGACCAATTATAGAGATTTGGAGGATTTGGAAACAGACCCTGAGACGAGGAGACATGGACACAGAGAAAGAAAGATGGGTCCCATGTAGATAAGGGACCCAAGGGACAGTAGAAAAAGAGACCTACAGAGAGAGAGAGAGAGAGAGAGAGAGCTAGAGAGAAACAGAGACAGACAGTAGAACTCAGACAGACAGATACATAGATAGATATAGACCTAGAGACAGTGATGGAAATCCAAAGAGAAGGAGATCAGAGATAGGGCAGAGGTGTGGTGGACCAGCACGGTGGCCTGGCCTGGGCGGGAGCTCACCAGCTCACTGATCCTCTGGTCGAAGTTGGAGGAGATGGGGCTGTGGCTGAAGTAACAGTCAGGTGTCCCCCGCAGACACGGGCTCAGCAGCAGCAGCAGCAGCAGCAGGGAGGGCTGGAGGGAGGTGGTAGCAGCATCTGACTGCCATGCAGGAGCTCCCTGTATCCTGCTTCCTTCCTAAACTGGGTGTCTGTCATCTTGCCTGTCCTGCGCCTTGCCTATCGTGACAAACCTGTGTCCGTCCGTCCGTCCGTCCGTCCGTCCGTCCATTTGTCCATCTCATCCTGCACCTCATCTCATTCTTCTGACTCTGCCCTGGGTCTGTGTCGTATCCATGCCTCCATCCCTTGCCCATCTCCCTTCTCCGCCCTGCTCCATCACCCTTCAGGTATACGCACATTTGGGCTCCAGGCTGGCACCAGCACTGTCATCTCGGCCGGGGACCCCTCATGCCTATAGCAGGGTCTTGGAAGGGACAGAAGGGCAGACCTCGCACCCTGCAGCCCCTTCCCTGCCGGCCCCGGTACCACGCCGCCCCGCCCTGCCGCCCTTGATGTGGGTGCGTTTCCGCCTCCTGCTCCCTTAGGCTTCCTGCATGAGCCCCAGTTATGGTGAAAAGTCATCTCCCTTCTAAGAACCCCGACCACGGTCCTGTCCCCAGAATCCTCCAGAGGCCGCCTCGCACCCCACTCCGGCCCGGGAGTGGGGACCCTGGGACCGCCCCTCAGGGACTTGGAAAGCCATTCACCCCACGCACCAGGCTTGCCCCAGCTGGGTGTGGAAAGTGGAAAGAGCAAGCTGGGTGACAGCCAACGACCGAAAGTGAAAGGAAGCTTTGGGGTAGACAGTGCAAGGGGTGAGCTCGTGCCCCGGCAGGACGCGCCACCTAGCGGTGACAAGTGCGCGGCCGCAGCAGCTAGAGCAGCGCACAGACCGACCCATCCAGCGCACAGGGTGAACTAGCTAAGGGTTCCAAGTGCATATAGAATCTGACCAGCGTCCATTACATCAGCCGCCACCATACTGGCCTTGCCGCCACCAGCTCCCACAAAGCATGTCATAGTGGCCTCCTTTCCGAGTTCCCAACTGCTCCCAGGGACACAGAACTCGGGAACCTGCCTGGTCCTTCCAGTCTTCTGTGGGGATGGTGATGGTGCAGACTAGCCAAATTAGCTACCAAGGAGTCTGAGGCAGGAGGAGTCAAGATTGGGGGCTGGCCTTGGATACAGAGTGAGTTCAAGCCTGGCCTGGGCAATTTACTAAAACCCTGTCTCAAAAGAGTAAACAGAGGGACATATGCACCGCTGGAAAGCAGCTGTCTAGTACCCACCAGGAACTGACAAAGTAGTTGCCTAGCATGCTCCAGGCCCTCCACTCAATCCACAGTCCTGCCTCACCCTCCAAAAAAGGTGGCGACATTGGTCTGCACTGTTTGACTCAGCTGCCCTAACATCTCCCTGGTAACCTCATGCTACATTCCTTTCCAACACTAGCCATGTGGTGTGTCTGAGGTGGCTATCCTCTTACCCCAAGGCCTTCCCACTGGCTGTTTCCTCAGATACCTCTGTATGCCCCATCTCATCTAAGTCTTTGTTTAAGCACAGGAGACAGAGGCTTCTTGCACCCTCTCCCAAGTTGCAGCCCTTAACAGGGGACTCACCCTGCTTTGTTCTTATCACCACTGAACACACCCTGTGGTTTACTCTCTGCCCATTGTCTTGGCCTCTTTAGTGGCTGTTTACACCCTGCAAAGCCCACGCACCAAGAACTATGCCTGCCTGGCCGCAGCAGCAGCAACCACACAGGTGTTTATTTGATAAATGTCTGCTGGCTCTGACCTCTTCCCAGTCCGCCACTGCTGTGGAGCGCTATTGTATCTAGGTTTAGTTTTGGTTCCCTGGAGATAAGTCCTTGGGATGTTCCTGGCACTGAACAGGACTAGTGCTGCGCTGCACCTGAGTTCCCACTGAGGCCATTCAGAAAGGAGCACTTTGTGCCCAAAGGGTGGAGAATGAATACGACACACTGGAGGCCAAGAACCACGGTCAAGGTTAGCTTTAGCTACATAAGACCCTGTCTCAAAACAGGCAGAGCATAGTGATGCCCCCCTTACTGCCAGCACCCAGGAGAGGCAGAGGCAGATGGATCTCTGTGAGTTCAGGGCTGACCTATACTCCAGAGCAGCCTGGACTACACTGTGAGACTGTCTCAAAAACATACGCCAAAATAAAAGAAAACCAACCAACTAGTCAAACAAACAAACAAAACCGGGGTGGGGGGGTAAAGTTGCCAACTTTGAAGGCAGATGAACCTGCATTAAATGTCTGGGACCCCCTTCCAAAAGCTGCTCTCCGACCTTCACGTGCAAACCACGGCACATGCACATGCACATAACATAAACACAATTTAAAAGGCAAGAGAGGCTAAGGGCAGGACTGAGCTGACCGTGGTGGAGTGTGAGCATAGCTCACCCACGGCAAGATTCAGGGATTCTGTCTTGTCTATCCATGGACCACAGCACGAATTCTGAACACTAACAGCCCTCTCCTGTGTTTCAGCCTAACATGGGCTACAGGAGACCCTGTCTCAAAAAGCCTGATAATGATGATGAAATGATCCTGGTCTCAGCCTCCAGAACCCCCAGTTCCCAACCTGGACCCCAGTCCCAGAGATATGGGGCTGCTGCAGCTTTTTGTTTTAACCACAGTGATCTGGGACAACTCTTTTGTTAGCTTCCAAGCTGCGTGGAAACCATAAGCTTGGTTTATGGTTTAACTGGGGATAAGAAACCACAGCTTATCCCCAGCCAGACAGTGGTGGCACAGGCCTTAACCCCAGCATTGGGAAGCAGAGGCAGGGGGTCTCTGAGTTTGAGGCCAGCCTGGTCTACAGAGGGAGTTCCAGGACAGCCAGGACTGCACAGAGAGACCCTGGTTGAAGGACGGGGCATTTATCCCCATAAGGTCTGAAGGCCAACCTTCTCCCTGTACAGGACCCACGGAAGAAGAGCTTGAGTGCTGCTGCTCCGGGAAGCTCCTGGCAATCTTGGTTTGGTGCCAGCTCCCTCCCTCCCATCTCCACTGTCCTCACCCCTCTGCTGTCTTCTCTGAGTCACGGGTTGCTTGCTCTTGGATTTAGGGTCAACTTAGATAAGGTATGGGGACATCATCTCAAGGTCCTGGGGATACAGATAGTACACTGCTTGACCAGTATGCATGAAAACCTGGATTCCATCTCTAGCATGCAGAAACCAGGCTGGGCAGTGCACACCTGTATTCTCAGTAGTCATCCTGCACTGTGCTGCTGAAGCCGGCCTGGGTCTCCACATCAGTCCTCCAGCTGCAGGCTCCTTCTGTGGTCCTCTGGGCTCTGTACCCCACAGCTGTTGCATAGGTTGTGGGGTGCATAAGCCACGGTTTTCTTTTCTTTTTCTTTTTTTTAAAAAAACGTTATTTATTTGCCTTGGTGTTTGCCTGGAACTGGAACTACAGACAGTTGTTAGCTGCCATGTGGGTGCTGGGAATCGAACCCAGGTCTTCTGGAAGAGCAGATGGTGCTCTTAACCGCTGAGCCATCTCTCCAGCCCCAAGCCACGGTTTTCAATGCAGCTTTTGTTACAGCCAGCCTGACAGGTGCCAGGTTAGTGCTGGGTTTGTCAGTGTGACAGCTTGGCTAGCCCCTAGTCCTCTGTAAGTTGACATTTTTTGTTGTAGTAAGTTTTCTCGGCCTGTTTGGGTTTGGAGATTTGTGACTGGCACACGTGTGGTGCCGGCGGTGTGGAGCCTGGTCTGTGCGCCCGCAGCTTTTGTCCCCCAAAAGAAATGAATCACACGCTTATATACTTTAACACTGTTTGGCCCATAAGCATATTACTAACTAGCTCTTTTTTTTTAAATCAACTCATTTCCATGAATCTACCCACCACGTGGCTTGCAGCCCGTGGCTCACCTAAATTCCTACATGCTTCTTCTTCGGGAGACAGATGGCGACTAGCAAACTCTACCCCTTCTTCCTACCTGCCTGCCTCTGATTCTCCACCCACTTCTATGGTGCCCTGCATGGGTCTAAACAGTTATTTATTTTACATTATACAAAAAACATTCCACCACAATTTTTTTCTACCTTAAACTGAGAGATGAGGTAGTAAACTGGGCAAAAATACAAGGTCTCTATTTTTGTGTAGTTTGGGGATTGAACCCAAGACTTTCCACATGCTAGGCAGGCACTCGACTATGGAAGGTGTCCCAGCCCCTCACTGGGGGAGTCTAGGCAGGGCTCCACTGCTGACCCGAACCTCTAATCCTGTGTAGTTCTCTGTCTCTTCCCTGGTCTACAAATCTCTAGCCTTTCCTGTCGAAGTAGGTCCCCACTGAAAACTCTGGCATGCTTGTATATCTGGCTTCAGCCAATGAGTGACTCTCAAGTATAAAGTGAAGGTTCCTTCTGGTAAAGCCAACAGGCTTGGAAATGGATGTGGGGAAGAGCTGTGACTGTGTCTCCATTTTTTTTTCATATGTCGGAAACGTTTTTTTTTATATATTTTATGTGAATTGGTGTTTTGCCTGCATGTATAACTATGTAAGGGTGTCAGATCTTGAAATTACAGACAGTTGTTAGCTATCATGTGGATGATGGGAATTGAACCCAGATCCTCTGGAAGAACAGTCAGTGCTCTTAACTGCTGAGTCATCTCTCTAGCACCATATGTTGGAAACTTAACCCCCATATTCACATTGTGGGCATCTCCAGCTGGAGCTTTTAATGGAGTAATATATTGGGTCTGGTATTTCAAGCACTTGATGGCTGGGGCAGGAGGATCACAGGAAGTTCTGGAACAGCTTGAACTACACAGTGAGTTCCAATTCAGCCAGGGTTAGTCAAACTCAGTCTTTGAGTCTTACTAAGTATACTATGTAGCCCTGGCCGGGATCAAGATATAGACTAGGCAGCCCTCAAACTCAGGGGCCCTCCTCCCCTACCTCTGGAATTAAAGGTGTGTGCTACACCCTCAGCAAGAGTGTGGAAGTGGAGAGATGGGTGCAGCGCCATGGCCCCTAACACACTCTGGCCTCATATGCCCATACCCACTTACATAATAAAAATAAAGAACATACAGTGCCGGCCAGTTTTTGCTGCTTCAAGACAGGGTTTCTCTGTGTATCCCTCACTGTCTTGGAACTCACTCTGTAGATGGGCTGACTTCAAACTCAGAGATCCCCTGCATCTGCTTCCCAAGTGCTGGGATTAAGGGCGTGGTGCCCTCAGGGCTTGTGCTGACTAGCTGTCAATCTGACTAAGCTGTAAGTCATCTGAGGAGAGGGAGACACAGTTATCAAATTGTCTCCATAAGATCTGGCTGCAAGCAAGCCTGTGGGAGAGCTCAGCCCACGTGAGAGGAACCAGCTGTGGCCTGGTGGGCTGGTGGCAAGGCAGTAAGCCGTCCTCCATGGCCCTGCATCAGCTCCCAGATCCCGCCACCAGGTTCCTGCCAGGGTTACCTTCCTGCCTTGGCTTTCCCCAGTGAATTGTGACTTGGAATGTGTAAAGTAAATAAATCATTTCCTCCCCAAATTGTTCTTTGGCATGGTGCTACATCACAGCAACAGTAGCCCTAATTAAGACACATAAAATAATGTACAATTATGTATATATAATGTATAATTACATATATAATGTACAATTATGTATATATAATATATAATTGTTGTCAAGAGCTCTCTATAAAGCTGTCATGCTACAAGGTACCCTCAAGCCAGTTGCCCTGCCAAGAAGGCCTTGCAGATCTGACCAGATGGGCCCCTCCCAGCAGTCTTGTGCTGAAACCTTTATTCTTGGCAAGTGACAGTCTATGATAATCAGTGACAGCCACAGAAAATGGACTAAGAGTGTTGAAGCTGATGGCTCATGCCTGTCACCCCACTGGCAGAGGATCAGGAGTTCAAGGTCATCTTTGGTGTTATAGGAAGTTCTAGTTTAACTTGGAATATATATATATATATATCAAAACCAAACCAAAGAAACCCCCAAGAAACAGAAGAGCAGCACCAAACCACAGCAGACAAGAAAATGGATTAGGACAGCCTCAACAGTCCAGTTCCCCCAGCCAACCAACACTGAGACACTGACGGGAGGGGGAGAGGGGAGGAGAGAGAGAGAGAGAGAGAGACACTGACTGGCAGTCAGGCTTTGACATGAGGATCAGGTGAGCTACACCTTGAGGCCTTTCTGGAAATGACCAAAGTGGGAAAAACAACCCTGCAAACCTAAAAACCAAACTAAAGCTAAATCCAGGGGATCTGCTATGAGAGCAGATCCTGGTCACACTTTAGGCTCCAGAAGGCCAGCAGGTCTAGCAGTGGTGGCTCCTGGCCCTGGCTGGCATATCACATTCCCCTCGGGGGCATGCTGGGATACAATCTTCCAGTTCAGAAGGACTTATGGGAAGGAGGTGGCCCTGAAGCCCACAACTCTGGAATCAGCACAAAGGGGACAGAGCTTTCCAGGGACTTCCCTGTAAGTCCTCATGACCCTACAGTGCTGGATGGGCTGAGTTCCCACAAACAGTGTTGACTCAAGGCTGTCTACTGGCCACACATGAAGCCACTGTTCCCGCACTCTCAAAACCAGTCAAAGTCACTCATTTATTGGAAACCATGGTAAGTCTGAGAGAAAAATTCCAAGCATCTGGTATCTCTGGGCAAGCAAGACAAGTAGGTGGCTTCAGGCATCAGTCTCCCATGGGCAGCCACAGGGCCTTGGTTCGTGCTGCATGCAGACTCAGCTCTGGTCCTGCCCCCTGGACCTCCTCATCCCAGTCCCTTGGGAAGCCCCTGTTCACCCAGATAGCCTTGAGATTTCCTGCAGAGGCCCATTCCACAAACTGGGAGCCCTGGGGTAGGGAGACATGTGATTAGTACTGCCAACAGGTTAATAGCTAAACAGCTGCTTCCCTAGAACGAGGACCTGTGGAGACCTGACGGCCTGACAAGACTGCACACTGGGATACCGGCCAGCATTCCTTCCAGCAGCAGAGGAAGTAGAGCTAGGGAATCCCCCTTCCTCAGTGCTTATGGCCAAGGCTCTAGCCAACCAGGACTTCCCATCCGCCAGCAGGTGCTTTAGGAAGGTAGACCTGGAGGAGCTTGGAACATTGCCAGGACACAGTCCTCAGCAAGGTCTTCCAAAAAGATGATGGCTTTGGGCAGGGGAGGCATTTAGGCCCTTATCATGAAGAAGACCTTCCATCAGACACACCTTTAATCCCAGCCTTTCCAGGATCTCTGAGTTCAAGGCCAGCCTGGTTAGAGTGAGTTCCAAGACAGCCAAGGCTACAGCGAGAAACCCAGTCTTGGAAGGGGGAACAAAAAAGGCCGTCTTTCTTGGTGACTGGACCTCAGAAGTTGCTAAGGCAGCCCTTGCTTTTAGCAACAGGGGTCCTCAGGGGATGGAGTTGTAAGCCCATTGGTGGAGGCGGAGACTCTAAAGTACCTGGGCAGAGCCGAAGTACCACAGGGCCTGGACGTCCTGATGTAGGGCCAGGCAGCGGGTCAGGTGGTCCTGATCTCCGGTCACTACGTTCACCAGGCCAGCAGGGAACAGGGTGGCTATATCCTAGGATGTGAGAGAGTGAAATGCCCAGGGCTGGACAGCAATGGAGGCAGGGTGGAGTGGGCATCTGGGATTGGCTGTAGGGGTTCCCACAGGAACAGGACCTGGGTGATAGACTTGGTGGGATGCTGGGACTCAAGTTACCATAGCCACCAGGAGGGAAGGCAAGGGACCTTACCTGACAGACCTCCAGGGCCGGCAGAGGGTAGGCCCTACTGGGTACTAGGATCACAGCATTGCCATGGGCCAGGGCAGGGGCCAGCAACGACACAAAGGCCAGCAAGGGCCATTCATCTGGGCACACCACAGCCAGCACACCAAGGGGCTCTCGAAGCCGCAGCACAGGGCCTCTTAAGCCTGCTACCTACAGGGACAGATGACACACAGTTGTGTTTTTCTCCGCTGGTATCTGCCTTCTCCATAGCCCGCCCATCCTCCCACATTTAACATGTTCCTATCTCCAGAGCAACTCCTACAAAGTGTGACTGGGGATGCTGGTTCAGGGAAAAAAGCCTGGAGCCCAGTGGCCACTTGTTGGCTCACTATGTGGATCTGCACGAGTTAACCCCTCGGGGCCTGTGTGTCTTGCTAATCCTTGTTTGTGTCTGGTTTGTGTCTGTTTTATTTAGAGACAGGGTCTTCCTATGTAGACCAGGCTAGCCTTGCACTCAGATATCTACCTGCCTGTCTCCTGAGTGTTGGGATTAAATGTGTGTACTGCCAGGTGGTGGTTGCTCATGCCTTTAATTCCAATGTTCAGGAGGCAGAGGCAGGTGGATCTCTGTGAGTCTGTGGCCACCCTGGTCTACAAAGTGAGCTCTAGGACACAGCTAGAGTTAAAAGAAGAGAAAATGTGCACCAGCACTTCCCAGCTTCATTTATGTAGTTTTTATTTAATTATTTTTGTTTTTTTTTTTTCAAATAGTGTTTCTCTATGTAACGTTGGCTGTCTTGGAATTTGCTTTGTAGGACAGGCTGGCATTGAACTGAGACATCTGTCTGCCCCTGCTTCCTGACTGCTGGGACTTAAGGTGCATGCCATCTCACCTGGCTTGACTTATTTGTGTCTGTGGGGGACACATGGTTATGTACGTCTGTGAGTGCTAGAAGGGAGCATAAGATCACCCTGGAGCTAGGTGAACATCCTGATTTGGAATGAACCCATCCTCTGCAAGAACAAGAGGTGCTCTTGACTGAGGCCCACGTCTCTTTTTCACAAAGAATGTCTTGATGCAGCCCAGGCTGACCTTCAGTTTGTGATCTTCTCTCTATTCTCCAAATGCTGAGATGTTAGGCCTGCACTAGCTTTCTTGAATATAAACTGAGAAGTTCTGACAGTGTGTGCATTCATGGATATCTTGCCTCCCTGTAAGCATTGTACCCCACTTCTGCCCTGTGTGAACCCTCGGGTTCTCAGCCCAGCCCTGCTCTCTCTCTCTCTCCTCTCGTCAGAGGTCACCTGTATTCTCTAGAACTTCTAGGGCGGGCCTGGGCTCTGACGCTTGGCTGCTCACCATTGTCTCACCTGTAGTGTCTGGCCTTGGTCCTGGACCTGGGTGCCCCATAGCTTGAGTCGGCTCACACTCAGCTCTACTTCAGTCCTGGCCATTTCGGGCACTGCTCCATGCCTCTCTAGTTGTGAGGCAAGGGATGGCTTCCTACGCTCCAGTGCAGCTGCCAGGGCCCACAGCAGGCCTGCCCGGGTCCCTGGAGACTGGGTCCCCCAGCTGTGGGCACACAATGCAAGTTAGGGGAGGACGGTAGCCTGGCCCTGACTATCCCCAGACAGCCACCTCTACCCACAGCCCCAAGCTGACTTGCATCCCGGCCACCCTGGGATGGGCTTCAATCTGACCCTCTTACCTAGGGGCAGCCTGGTGAGCAGCCTCTACAGCACCGCGGATATCCTTGGCTCCACCCTCAGCCACATAGCTGTGAAGTTTGCCTGAAGAATCCTGGATGGGCCTGGAGCTCCGGGCCCCAGGAGCCTGAAAACGGCCCCCAACAAACAGCCCATAGGGAGGTGCTGGGCTGCACAGGGTGAGGTGTGAGGAAGTACCGGGTCCACTTCGGCCCCGTGCTCCACTACACTGGTTGGACCATCTCAGTTCCCATGATCCTTTTCCACCCCAGCCTTTATTCTCATGAGCCTCTGGAGGAGTGTGAATTCCTATCCCATGAGCTTCTCTGGCCATCCAAAATTCTTACTATCATAGGTCTCTAGGACATTCAAATTCCTATTCCTTTGTGCATCTAGATACCCCCTGGATTCTTGCTTCTGGGAAAACTCAAACCATTAAGTAGAACTGAGATTCTCTAGATCTAGGATTAGGGCTGTGAGGCTCTAAGACCCAGAAAGCTACACTCAGAACTAGAGACCCCAAGTCTGGCTCTGTGTGTTCCAACCAGCGTCCTCACCCTCATCTTAGACTACCACGCCTGCAACAGCTCACCTGGGCCCTGTTTCTGGTCCTGACGGAAGGCTGGAGGGCACAGCAAGGCCAAATGTATCATAGTTGAGACTCTCACAAAGGAGGGGTTCCCAGGGCAGTGTCCCCAAGGGCCACAGATACTCATACAGACCCTGTAAGAAATACATAGTTACAAGGAGGCCAGATAAATTCAGCGTGACTCAAGGGCGCTGGGTCAGGAGAGACAAGGCACTCACATCTGGGCCCCCGTGCCAGGAACACCCACTCTCCTTGCAGCCACCTGTGGGCACTGCTGGGTCCCGGAGGCCATGGGCATTGATCCACACAGTGCCCATCTTGAGCCTGTGAGGCAGGTAAAGACACCGGGGGAGGGGCAGGCAAGGGAGAGGAGACTGGGTCAGAAGAGTGAAGACACCTGAGGGGGAGAAAGGGTAGGGGCAGGAGAACAGATGCCAACGTACCCATAGCCCAGCTCCAGGGCCTGCCCTAGCCTCTCGCTCCACACGCTAGCACTGCTTCCCCGAGGCGTGCCATTGGCCAGAGCTAGCGCCTCCTTGGCTGTGCGGAAAGGGGAAGCCACAACCACAGGCCATGGGACCTAGAAGGGGTGTTAGGGGCTCAGTTAGAAAACAGCCTGCCAATACTTCAGCCGTCCGGAGAGCCGTCACTAGGGCTCACAGCCCAGGTCACGGAGTCACTCAGAATCATCCGAGGGTGTAGTGCTATTGCCCAGGAGAGACCAGAAGAGAGGCCCGGAAGGACGTCTGTCTACAGTCTTAGGGTCTTACCTCGGCCTGGGCACATGGGGCAGCTGGAGGCAGGCCAGAAACCAAGGCTGGAGGGAAAAACGGGCTGTTGGAGGGTACATCACCAGCCTGGAATACCTGAGGAGGAGGAGGAAGAGGAGGAGGAGGAGACACAGGTGTCTGTCCTCCCTAGGTCCAGAGCTGTATCTCAGCCTCCTCCCTCAGACCCAGAGGTTCAGGCCCAGCCTCTTCCCTCATCCTGAGCATCTAGACCCTAGCCTTCTTCCTCCAGACACTGAAGTCCAGAGTCCAACTTCCTCGCTCAGGCTCAGGAGTCTAACTTAGTCTTCCTTAGACTCTGGGGTCTCGGGTTTGTGACTGGAGCTCACCTGTCCACCTTGGCTTAGGGCCTCATCTACAAAGCTCTGGGCCAGGTCTCGGGCGGCAGCCCCTCGGGACCCCATGTCCACAGCCCCATCCAGTCCTCGGCCACTCCGCAGCTTTGCCATCCTAGCCTGAAGGCGCCTCATAGCTTCATCCCACACAGACTCCTGGATGAGGAGCCTGAGCCCCCCCTGTTGGAAAGAAGGCAAAGTCAGGGGCAGTATGAAAAACAGGCTCCCAGAGGCCTGGCCTCAGGGTCAGAGGGACAGCAGCAGGCAACAGGCGCACTGCATAATGTGGAGACTTGCCCAGCATGACGGCACATGTGGGTAATCCCAGGAGGATTCGAAATTCAAGGCTAGCCTGGGTTACGTAGTGAATTGGAAGCCAGCTTGGGCTACAAAAGCCCCTGTCTTAAATAATACAAAGGTCCAAATAGCAGAAAGTAATAACAATTTGGGAATGGACAGCCAAGGTATCTGGAGAGAGATGGTGGACCCTGGACTTGAGCACATCAGTCTCACCGGGCTGCGGTCTGACCATGCGGCGTCCACCACACCCTCCACAGCTGAGTCCACATCGGCCGAGTCCGTCAACAGCAACAGTGACTCCATGCCCAGGGCCAGGCTCAGCTTGGCTCCCCTGCCCGCTAGGGTCCGTCGTAGAGCACGTCCTTCCTGAGAACCCCATGGGTCTCAGGTGAAGCAGCAGCCTCTTGGCCCTATTCCTGTCCACCCCACTCCCAGCCCTGAGGATACCTCCACGGCTCCGCAGAAGGCCACCTTCCGG
Organism: Sigmodon hispidus; assembly: GCA_004025045.1. Classification (NCBI taxonomy): domain Eukaryota; kingdom Metazoa; phylum Chordata; class Mammalia; order Rodentia; family Cricetidae; genus Sigmodon; species Sigmodon hispidus. The sequence continues at coordinate 25,535 of PVIH01016122.1, read as the reverse complement.
ACTCCAGGCTGGGCGGCCAGAACAGGCCCCAGTGAGGCAGGGCCACATACCACATTGAGGATCCCTGGGAAAGAGCCGAGCTCCCCCGCTAGCTGAGCTAGGAGGAGAGGGGTCGGGAAGGCCGGGGGCACAAGGGCCACCACAGTGCAGCCTGGGGAAGAGACAACCAAGGGACCCTGAAGTACAGTCTCTGCCTTCTTCAGACCCCTACCCTCCCTCTTGCACGTGTCAAGATCCAGGTGTCAGCCCTTACCTACCCATAGCCAGGGCAGGGCAGACCCTCCACATCATGTCCAGGAACGAGAAAGAACTCGGCAGGATGAGGCCAATGACTCCTGTAAAGCATCCATAGTGAGGAATGCACAGGGTGGCTCACTGTTTCAGGAGGGCTCTGGGGGTTACAAGCTCTCACCCATAGGCTCCCAGCCTGCCAGTGCCTTCTCCTGGGCATGTGCCTGGACAGCATGGTACTGCAGCAGCTGCTGGGCCAGTGGGACATCCACATCTCGGACTTCTCGGACAGCCCGTCCAGTGACCAGAGACTCTAGAGTCCACAGCAGTTGCTGGTGTTTCTGGATAATCTTGGCGAACCTTTGGAGAATACAAGGATTTGGCATTTGTCCAGAGTAACCTGAACTACAGTTCCCCAAGCCTCTGGGGCACAGCCATAATTTATCAGGGACAGTAGGTATCAAAGCTATATAGGAAATATAGCCTAGGGGAGTCTCAAAACTCTAGGGGTACTGTTCACAATTACCAACCAGTCCCAAAGATACTGGGAACTTGAATCTGAGCCTCTGATTCAGTTGCATTATGGAAAATGGGATCTTTATAGCTGTGATGGGAAGCAGGAAGTGATATTATAATACTGTGAACTGTGAGAAACAATGGCTGTTCTGGCCCCACATGCATGTGGGAAACATGAGCCATTAATTCAAAAGGCTCTTGGGGAATGGAATCACTGTTTCCAGTCTCCTGTGAATCCTGAGGGACGAGGCCTATCTCTCCCCTGCAGGTCTAGCCTGGGCTCCCTCACTTGGTTAGGTGCTGGGCTCGAGCAGCTCCAGGGAGTTGGCTCCAGGTCACGAATGCTGCCCTTGCTGCCTCCACAGCTGCAGTGATGTCCTCAGCGTCTGCTTGCAGGCAGCTGGCCAGGCTTTCTCCTGCAGGGGCAACAGTGGGAGCCACGGTAGAGCCCGTGGGGCAGTAAGCGCAGCCCCAGCTCCCCCGTGAGTATCAGGGCATTCCTTCCTTCTTTAGTCCCTGGTCATTGCTCCTCCTGTGACTTTTTCTTCTTCTTTCCTTTATATTTTTAAACATTTATTTATTTGGATTTAGTTACGTGTATGAGTGCTTTGCCTGCAAGTATGTATGTGCACCACACACACGCAGTGCTCACAGGGGTCAGGTGTCAGAGCCTCTGGAACTAGAATTACAGATAGTTATGAGTCATCGTGTAAATACTGAGAACTGAACCCAGGTCCTTTGAAAAGAGCAGTCAGTGTTCTTAACCAATGAGTCACTTCTCACTTCCTCTCTCACTGTGTCTTTTACACTTTTTGTTTGTTTGCTTGGGCTTTTCCGATAGCGTTTCTCTGGCTGTCTTGGAGCTCACTCTATAGACCAGGCTGGCCCTGAACTCAGCGATCTGCCTGACTTCCCCTGTGTCTGGAGTACTGGGATTAAAAGTATGTGCCACTACCACCTGACCTTTTAAATTTATTTTTAAACATTTATTTATTTAATGTATACAGTGTTCTGCCTGTATGTATGCTTCCACACCAGAAGAGGAACCAGATCTCATTACATGTGGTTGCTGGGAATTGAACTCAGGATCGCTGGAAGAGCAGCCAGTGCTTTTAACCTCTGAGCCACCTCTCCAGCTCTTAAATTTATTTATTTTTTATTTTTTATTTTTTTAAAACTTTATTTATTTGCCTTGATGTTTGCCTGGAACTGGAACTACAGACAGTTGTTAACTGCCTTGTGGGTGCTGGGAATCGAACCCGGGTCCTCTGGAAGAGCAGAGGGTGCTCTTAACCGCTGAGCCATCTCTCCAGCCCCCTTAAATTTATTTTTAATTATGTGTATGTATGTGTGTTTGTGTGTACGTAAGCGTACTCTAGTCAGGTACGCCTGGACACCAGCAGAGGACATAGGATGTCCGGGAGCTGGAGTGTTACAGGTGGTTGGGAGCTGCCTGACATGGTGCTGGGAACTGAACCTGGGTCTTCTGAGAGAAGACTTTAAACTTTAAACCACTGAACCGTTTTCTTCAGCTCCTTCTTTTTTTTAAATGTCTCACTATGAAGTTAAGGCTGGCCTGGAACTCACAGATAGATCAGGCTGGCTTCAAACTCATGGTCTTTCCGCTTTGGGTTCTGGATTGCTAAGGTTAGAAGTATGGGAGCTGGAGAGATGGCTTAGCGGTTGAGAGCACTGACTGCTCTTCCAGAGGACCAGGGTTCGATTCCCAGCACCCACATGGCAGCTCACAACTGTCTGTAGTTCCAGTTCCAGGCAAACATCAAGGCAAATAAATAAATAAAAAAGTTTTTTAAAAAAATAAGTATGAAGCACCACTTCTTCAACTTGAGGAAGGGAATTTAGTAGAGAGGGGCTTCAAAAAGCCTTCTTGGGGGCGCACTAGAAGCTATAATTATCAAGACTGCCATCCCCACCACCGCCATCAACGGCTGTTCCTGCACTCCAGGCTTGAACACAGGCAGTTGGGTATGGACATGGCTGCAGCTGACAGGTCTTTGTCCCTCCTGGAACACAGGGTTTATTAAAAACCTGTGATGGGGGCTGGAGAGATGGCTTAGCGGTTGAGAGCAACGTCTGCTCTTCCAGAGGACCCCGGTTAGATTCCCAGCACACACATGGCAGCTGACAACTGTCTGTGGTTCCAGTTCCAGGCAAAACACCAAGGCAAATAAAATAAATAAATAAATAAAGTTTTAAAAACCTGTGATGGGGTCCTGGCAAGGCACTGGATTCCTGTCTTCTGGCTTCAGCCACATCCCATTGACATAGTGGCCCAAGAGGCGGTTGTGGGCGTCCAGCCAAGCCTGGGGGAAGAAAGGGGTTTTGGAGAAGGCCTGAAGCAGCTGGAACAGCTCAGCCCTTAGCCAGAGTTGTCTTCCAGGGGACATTTGCACTCTTGTCCTCAGCTGATTCTTTTCCTCCTGTGTCTGTTTTTTGTTTTTGTTTTGTGCTGGTGATTGAACGCAGGGACCTACACTCTATGGAATTATACTTCCAGCCCCTGTTACTTATTTATTTTTTTCCTATGGTTAAGACATTATCTGAAACTCACTGTGTTAGCAGTACTGCTGCTGTAGACTATATAGCCTGGGCTACATAACAAGATCTCAGACTCTATTTCTTTTCTTTTTTTCCTGTTCCTCTCTTTACAGGGTCTGTCTCGTGTAACAGCCCAGGCTGGTCTAAACTCACTGGTGCCGTGAACAGACCTGTGTGGACCACTATGCCTGGCTTAAATATGAAATGTAAATATAAAAATAATAGACATTCTCTTTCATAGAGAAATGACCTTGAGCTAACTGTTTCCCCAGAAACACACGGTGGTGGTTTTTTGTTTGTCTTTTGGTGCTGGGGATAGACCTTGAAGATTGTTGGGCAGGGTCTACTGCTCAACTTAATTCCCATACTCAGCTCTGTTGACTTCACATTGGCCCAGGGCACCATGCCCCCAGCCAGTATCCTATGAGCAATACCACCTGTGCTTCTCTTTGTCCGTGGGGTTGCTGAGCCACCAAGTGCACCCACCCATACAATCCTGCTCCTGACCCTTCAGCCACCACCACTAGAAGGGCAGTAAGGACTGAAGAGACACAATGCCATCCAGTCAGTCCTGTGCAGGCTCAGGGCCTTGAGTTAGGACTCGAGCTAGGGCTCCGTTACTTGGCTCCCACATAATTGCTCCTGTTTTTGTGTGTGTGCGCACACTGTAGACGAAGGCCAAACGCTGATGCAGACTGTCTTCCTTAACTGCAGTCTACCTTATTTTTTTGAAGACTCATTACTGACTCACTTGTATGTGTGTGAGTATTTCATGCATGTGTGAGTACATTACACACATCAAGTGCCCACAGAGGCCAGAAGGCGAGCAGTGTCCTTGGAACTGGAGTTAGCGATGGTTACGAATTGCCATGTGCCAGGCCGTCTGCAGGAGCAGGAAGCTCTCTCATCTGCTGAGACATTGGTCCAGCTGCTCTGTCTTTTTTGTCAGAAAGAGCCTCTCCCTGAACCTGAAGCTGTTTCTGGTAGAATGGCTGGCCAGCAGGACCAAGGATCTTCCTGTCCCACCCTCTTTCACAAAGGGATTACATGTGTGTCACCATATTGCTTTTTGGTTGTTTTGTTGAAGGCAAGGTCTCACTATGTAGCTCTAGCTAGCCTGGAACTCCCAAGCCATCAGTCAGCCTCTGCCTCTCAAGAGCTGGGCTTAAAGCTGAATACCACCATGTGTGCCTGTACTGCATGTAAGGGATCTGAACTAAAGTTCTCATTCTTGTGCAAAAAGCACGTTCTAACTGAGCTAGTGCTCCAGCCCTCTATCATGTAATATTGGCTAGGGGCTTATTATAGTATTTATTTATTATTAACTATTCTTTTTTGACACAGGGTTTCTCTATGTATTCCTGGCATTCTCTCTGTAGACCAGGCTGGCATCTAACTCAGAGATCCACCTGCCTGCCTGTCTCCCAAGGGCACCATTGCTGCTAGGCTCAGCCAGGGTTTTATAACATTCTGCCTCCCCTAAGCCTGCCATCCCCAAGCCTGACAAGTAGGGAGCGAATGGATGTGTGATAAACACACAGCACCTAAGTTCTTTCCTCTGTCATTGCCCTTCACTCTGTGTTTGTTTCCTTTGCTTTCTCTTCCTGTTTACATTTTTGGGGTCAGTAAATCTAACATCTATCTCCCCCTCTCTGTTGTTTTCCCCTTATCTTAACAACCAGCCTTGTCATTTTTCATTTTTCATTTTCTTTTTTTTTTTTTTTTTTAAAGAAAATGGGCTCAGTGTAGTGGCATACGTTTATAAGATCACTATGACTTAAAGGCCAGCCTGATCTACACAGTGAGTTCCAGGATAGTCAGGAAGGACTACACAGAGAACCCCTGTCCCAGGCTCAGCGGTTAGGAGCACTGACTGTTCTGCAGGACCTGAGTTCAATTCCCAGCAACCACACAGCAGCCAACAATTATCTGTAATTCCAAGATCTGACACCCTTACACAGTTATACGTGCAGGCAAAACACCAATTCACATTAAATAAATAAATAACTATTAAAAAAAGAAAGAATCCCTGCCCCAAAAAGTCAAAACAAGAACAAAACCCTCAAATAAACAGATAAGAATAACTTGTCACCCCAAAGTCCCAAATTGATGTGTGTACAAGGACAGAGCCATTTTTGGAAGTGAGCCCATGGGAACACGAGCTGGGCATTAAATACTAACAAGTGTCAGCAGTTAATGTTACGAGACTGAAAAATGGTACTTGTGGAGCAAACTCTTATCTGTTAGAAATACAAGTATTTATGGGAAAGGAACAGGACAGCTGGCAGTTGTTTAAACTACTCTTGAGAGAAAAGAAAGCACAGGGACCCTGACCTGAATGCCACTGCTCAAGCTGAGTGAAGAGCATAAGGGGATCCAAATAGAAACTGCTGTGTAAAAGACAGAGAGCTCCCCAAAGGAAAACAGACCTCTACACCAGGCGACAGGAGCCGAGAAGAGCGCCTCCTGGATACTGTGAGCTTACAGCAGCTCCAAAGTAGCCTCGACAATTGGTTCCAGATGAGTTCTGTCAGGGAACTGGAGCCAAAAAGTTGCCAAACTTTGGAATTTTATTTTCAAGAGAAATCAGAATCCAGGATGTTTAGATGGAATTAATTGTACAATTGACATTTCCAAAAACAAAGCTCAAGCCAAGGAAAACATGTTTACTGGTTAAGTTGTCCAGACTGTAAACTTGAGACCTTTGTTGGAATAATGGCGAGCGGAGAAGGGGACAGACAGGGCTAACCGATCCAGAGTCCAAGACATGGTGTCAGGCCCAGCTCTCTTCCTCATTTTTTAAAACTGTTATGGGACTCATAATTCTCTTGCCTTGGCCTTCCAAATGAACTGGTGTGTGTAGCCGTATCCAAACTCTTTTAAGTTGTGTGGACTACAGGCAAAAATGGCTCACCTCACCAAACCTGTTTTGTCACTAAAGTACCAAGAATAATCTCCCTGCTGTTCTAGGGATTAGGTAAAATCGTGTTTTGCATAGAGGCCAACACAATCCATCTATCCATCCATCATAGCCTTCAAGCTATTATTGCTATTTGAAGGCCCCCATTTAACCAGCCTCCATCTGTGGTGATTGTCTGAAATCCTCTCACCTGTCTATATTTCCAGTTACTCCTGCAGTCCAGCATGTTTTCACATGGGCATCTCTCTGGTTGGTATTTCCACTGCAATTGTTTGTCCAAAAGCACAAAGGCCAAGCAAAACTAGACTCCATACCATTATGACAGATTCAATGTCCATGTCACCAGAGCTCAGTGTCTATCCTGTTCTGGACTCTTCGGCCACCTGGGTTGGGATCCTACCCTCTTAACCAGCACTCACGTCTCCCTGCGTCGCTTGAGGCTTGCCTCAATCTTGGGCTTGAAGCCATCTCATAGTACAGACAAAGTAGGCCCAATTCTGTTTATGACTAAACCTCTTTCCAAAGGATCAGGCTATGCCCAACCTGGAATCTTAACTTGGGCTATAAAAACTTTGTCTTCCGGGGCTGGAGAGATGGCTCAGTGGTTAAGAGCACCGTCTGCTCTTCCAGAGGACCCGGGTTCGATTCCCAGCACCCACATGGCAGCTAACAACTGTCTGTAGTTCCAGTTCCAGGCAAACATCAAGGCAAATAAATAAATAAAGTTTAAAAAAAACAAAAACAAAAACAAAAAAACTTTGTCTTCCTCACATCCAAGACCAAAAAGCTTTCTCTAATTAATTTTGCCATGATTTGGGTCAGTGGTCTTTCTCCTCAAATCTTAGGGAGAAGCACTCTAAACCTGAGTGTTATAATGCAGTCCTTGCAAAGCTGGTGGGCCCTAAAGGCTTCCACTAGGCCATCTCTCCAATCTCCTTTTTATTTTATTTTATTTTATTTTATTTTATTTTATTTTATGTGAAGTGGTGTTTTGTTTGCATGCACAACTGTGCAAAGGTGTCAGATCTTGGAACCACAGTTGTTAGCTGCCATGTGGACGCTGGGAATTGAACTCAGGTCCTTCTGAAGAACAGCCAGTGCTCCTAACCGCTGAGCCATCTCTCCAACCTCCTTAATACCTGCCTGGATGCTGGAAGAATTTGTAGGGCCAAGGGCAAAAAATCCTGGACATAGTGAATTCCACCAGGACGCCAAAAAGATTCTGCAAGACCCCGAGGGGTTATGAGAACCCTAGGAAGCCCAGGGTCATGAGGATCTTAAGGAATATTTAAGTATAAAGTCTCCCAGTGAAACCCATTAAATTTGAGGGGGAGAGAATCAAATGTGCGCTGAGAATCATAGGAACTCAGAACAACCAAAGGGGCGAGGGGATCACAGGAGCAACAGGAAGACACTCAGATAGGGGAAGGCAGCCACCGGAAGCTCTGAATGAACTTGGGGTTCTGAGCGTTCCCGTGAGCCTCCAAAGTGCCAGGGTCCCCAGGACCCACGGTCAAGCTTGACTGAACACCCGTCCCTGAGGGATCTGAGGACACACCGCAGCGGAGTGCAGGGCAGATCGCGAAAACCGCGCTCAAGCACCTCCAACACCCAACCCTAAACCCCACCCGGAAGCTCACGCGCTGAGGGGGCGGAGTCTCCGGGGGTGCCGCAGTGGATGCCGGGAGCCCGCGCACCGAATGCCGCCCGAAGCTCCGAGTAAGGGAGTAGAGGCGGCCTCGGGCAAGCTCTCACCAGTGCGCATGCGTGGTTCTCCGGCACCGGTCCGTACTCCAGCGTGGTGAAGAGCTCGCGGGTGCACGGTCGCACACGCATTGCCGCCATCGTTCGCTCGCTGTACGCCTTCCGCGAAAGACGGCCAGACTCCTGCCCCGGGGAACCTGGAGGTCCGAAGGGCGGCACCGCCCACTCCAGCCAAAGGGGCGGGGCCAACAAGACGAGGGCGCGGCGGCCTATAGGGCGTGCCCCGCCCACCTTAGAGCTACGCCACGCCCCCTATGGGTGGGCGCTGGGAAATGTAGTTTCCTGGATGAAGGAACTGGGGTGGGTCCGGTCTCTGCACTAGGGGAAGGGCTCTGCCTTTGGAACGACAGCGGTCATTTTGACTCTTTAGAAAAAATAAGTTGTTTTGTTTTGTTGAGACAGGGTTTCACTGTGCAGTTCTGGCCGTCTTGGAACTCACTCTGTAGACCTAGCTGGCTTAAAACTAAAAAAGATCTGCCTATCTCTGCCTCCCGAGTGCCGGCATTAATCCACACCCAGCAGAAAAAATATGTTCTTGGTGTTTCCTAACTTAAAAAAATAATTGGGGGTGGAGGTGCAAAGAAATAATTAGAGGTAGGCAGTGAAGCTTTTAGTCCAAAAATGCATTAGGGAGCAGGAGCTAGCACTGCGTCTCAGTGATATTTCTAAAACATCGTTTTCTTTATTTTATTGTTAGAGACTGGTGTCTCCTTGAAAGGACCAGAGTTTCCCACGGTAGTGGCAGTGGCGGCTCACGCCTTTAATCCTAGCATTTGGGAGACAGAGGCTGATCCCTGAGTTCAAGGCCAGCCTGTTCTTCAGAGTGAATTCCAGGACAGCTAGGACTACACGGGGAAACCCTGTCTCAAAAAACCAAAAAAAGAAATAGAAAGAAAGGACCGGAGCACAAGACCAACTTCTCAGCACAAAGGAAATTTATTTGTCCCAGAGTGACAAAGAGAGGAGGCTAGGGAGGGGGAGAGTAGGAGCAGGGAGGGGGGAGCACTGCCTCTGGATATAAAGTGGAGGCAGGCAAGACCCATAGGCAATGGGCAGTTTATAAAGGGAAAAGGGGACCCTGCGTTAGGATGAATTTGTTTGTTTTGATTGGGCGTGTTAATTAGGGTAGTCAAAAGGAAACTTTTTTAAAAAGATTTTTCCTTGATATTTTAATTTTATTTATTTGCCTTGGTGTTTGCCTATATGTGTATCTGTGAAGGATGTTGGATCCCCTGGAGCTACAGACAGTTGTGAGCCGCCATGTGGGTGCTGGGAATTGAACTCAGGTCCTCTGGAAGAGCAGTCAGTGCTCTTAACCGCTGAGCCATCTCTCCACCACTAATATTTTTTTCTTTAACATTTTTACCCCTAGATTCATTTTTTATGTATACTATGTTGTTCTGCCTGCATGCCAGAAGAGGACACTAGATCTCATAGATGGCTGTGAGTGTGGTAGCTGGGAATTGAACTCAAGACCTCTGGAAGAGCAGTCAGTGCTCTTAACCTCTGAGCCATCTCTCCAGATCCTGTTTTCTTTTCTTGAAAACAAACAAAGATTTGTGTTTATTTTATGTGTGTGGGCCTTTGCCGTGTCTTGTGCATCACGTGCAGTATCCTAGGAGGCCAGAAGAGGGCGTTGGATCCCCTAGAACTAGAGTTAAAGGGGATTATGAGTTACCATGTGGGTGTTGGGAATCAAACTCTGGTCTTCTGGAAGACCAGTCGGCACTCAAACGCTGAATCATCTCTCCAGCGGCTCCTCCTACCTTCCATTATTTTCTTTATAATCAAAAACCTTCATTTTGTTCAAAAGGGCAGTTAATAACATTGAAATTAAGGGCATGTGTGTTAGGTGGAATCAGACTTAGAGCCTAAAGCATGATAGACAAGAGCCACATACAGAGATACAAAATTTCACAGTGACAATCCTTTCTGCAGGGTAACTCCTTCACATGTTACAGAAGGGCGGAAATGTAGGATTTTATTGATTCAGGAAGTGTATCACTTCACGCTCCTCCTTAGGCCTTATTTTTGATTGGTTGGCTGGGGGGGGCGTGACTTCAGCTCTCTAATACAAATGGTCGGCGTGGCGCCTGCTCTTGTGATTGGGCGTTGGAGTCGTCGGAAGTGCGGCTGCTTCAGTTCCTTGGTTACGCAGAGGCCGGAAGTGTAACTTCCATTAAAGTCGGTCAAACAGGACCGATCACGATACCCAGCAGTTTGAGGACGGTTCCTTGGTGGTTTTGGAACCGTAGACCATTCCCAGCACGGATCTGCCGAGGGCTGTGTGCTAAGAACCGACGGAGGCCCTGCAGTAGGCAGGCTTCGTGTATCTGGGTAAAGGGCTCCACGTTTTGGACGCCTTGGACTTTTTCCCAGGGCCATGGCGGAGTCGACGCTTCTGGCACCAGAGCTAGGCGACGCAGAGTCGATGGGGGATGAGACGGTGCGCTTTCAGGAACTGCTCCTGCAGGTGCGAGCTCACTGGATTGTTGGGAGCCTGGGGGTTTAAGGATTTTTACATTGGCGCTCAGAGATACGGCTTCAGTTCCCAGAATGCAGTACGGCAGCAGGGCAGCCTATGGGAATTGTAGTTGTTTGGCTCAGACTTTACTAGGTTTTCAAAGAAATGGAATTGGGGTGATCTTGGGAGTCCTCGTCAAAAGAAGCGGGGGCTAAATTGTATAATAAAACAAGTGAGTCGTGTGCTGGTGATGCACACCTTTAATACAGCACTGGGGATGCACAGACAGGCAGAGCTCTGAGTTCAAGGCCAGCTTGGTCTACAAAGTGAGTTTCAAGATAGCCAGGGCTACCCAGAGAAATCCTTTTTCGAAAAAAAAAAAAAAAATTAAAAAGCATGTGATCCCTAGCTGTCACATGAGCCGTCCTATAAACGTTTGAGAAGCAGATGAGGGGGTTTAACAAGGAATAATTATCATGGAGGGTTGCTTTCCCCCACAGGCTTCCAAAGAACTCCAGCAAGCCCAGACAGATAGGCCAGACTCCACACAGATCCAGCCACAACCTGGTGAGAAATACAGATCTATAAAGAGAAATATGGAGTGTCCCTGGGAGAAGGGGTGGAGATCCAAAGTCAGAAAACCTCAGGGGCTTGAAGGATGCAGAGGGGCAGAAAGAGGGGGGCAGAGACGCAGCAGGGCAGAGCCCAAGAGGGGAGACCGGCCAGTGAGATGCTGAGCAGGTCAAGATGCTGGACCCCCACCAAGCCTAGTGACCCGAGACAGCTGCCTCCTGAATGATGGCCTCTGACAGTCACACACACACACACACACACACACACACACACACTAAAATTAAAACAAGGAAAGAAGTTGGGTGTGGTGGTGAATGCCTGTAATCTCAGGAGGCAGGAGTATCCTAAGTCTGGGGCCAGCCTGGACTGCATAGAGTGGGAGACCTGTGTCAGAAAGGGAGAGGGTGGGTGCAGGGGACTGCAGGGAGACCACTTCACGACAGATGGCCAAGACAAACCGGTTTGTGCAGGTTTCTGCATAAAGACCAACTCAGCGGAAGGAAAGGTTTTTATCAACATCTGCCACTCTCCCTCCATCCCTCCCCCGGTGGACGTGACTGAGGATGAACTGCTTCAGATGCTGGAGGAGGACCAAGCTGGCTTCCGAATTCCCATGAGCCTGGGAGAGCCTCATGCTGAGCTGGATGCAAGTCAGTACCCTCAGAAGACACTAAATCCACTCCCTCAAGATTCTGCTGTTCTCAGGAGCCTCCAGTCAGGGCTGGGATCCAGAGGGGATTGACTAAGTCCACATGCCCTGGAGCTCTTCACCAAGGTTAAGGAGGCTTCCTAAAGGGCTACCTGGAACAGTACCAGTCTGATGTAAGATTTAAAGAGTTAAGGGTGGTGGCCCAGGCCTTTAATGAGGAGGCAGAAGCAGGCAGATCTCTGAGTTTCAGGCTAGCCTGGCCTACAGAGACAGTCCAGGATAGTCAGAGCAACATAGAGAAACTTTGTTTCAAAAAAGGTTTGAAGAGTTAATCAGGCAAAGTCAGAGAAGACCAGCAAGCTGGGCTTGGTGGGTCACTCTTCTAATTTCAGCTCTCAGGATGTGGAGGCAGAGAATTGCTGACAGCTAGAGGCCAGCCTGAGCTACATAGTAAATTGACAAGGGCTGGTGTCTGTAGAGTAGAAATGAACATTTCCCTAGAGGTGGGAGGGAGGCTGAGGTGGTTCTTGGGACCACTGGGGAGGATCAGGGCCTGTTGTGGGGATCTGGGCATCAGCCTGGAGTTAACCTGGCCCAGATTGTCTGCAAAGTAAGAGTGTGTGCTGGCTCTCACTTCTCGTGTCTTGAGTCTCTGGTCCTTGGGTAAGTTTACCTTATGGAGGGATACAGGGTCTCATTCTCCCTTTCTTTCCACAGAAGGCCAGGGCTGTACTGCCTATGATGTGGCCGTCAATAGCAACTTCTACCTGAGGATGCAGGTGGGGTGCGTGTTATGGACAAGGCCTGGGAAGGGTGCTTCCCCCGGCCCAGCACCCACTATCACATCTCTTCTTCCTCTCACCTCAGAACAGTGATTTCTTGCGGGAGCTGGTGGTCACCATTGCCAGGGAAGGCCTTGAGGACAAATATGGCCTACAGCTAAATCCAGGTGAGAGGTGGGAGGCCATGGGAATGCTTACAGGACACATTTGAGAGAGGTGAGTCCCGTGTGTCACAATTTCCTTGACTAGCTTTCTGGGGTGGAGGGTGGAGCTTCTCAGAGTGAGGGTGGGGCTGAGAAGGGGCCAGGCCAGGAGCCTGCTGGAGGGCTGGGGGTGGAGTTGGAGGAGGTGTCTTGGTGCATTCCCCAGGAAGGACAGGGCTAAGATGGCCAGGGCCTCCTAGAGTCAAGATTGCAATGGTCAGAGCTTAAGGTGTCTGGGAAGGTGGCCCAGCCTCTGGACTGGGAAGCACCACCTGAGGGAACCCCACCTCAGTGATCTCTGACTCTGCAACCCTCAGAATGGCGAATGTTAAAGTTCCGGCCTTTCCTGGGCTCCATCTCGAAACAGAACATCCGTTCCCGGCAGCGCCCTCGGATCCAGGAGCTGGGGACCGTGCAGGAGTGAGCCTTCATGCATATTCGGGCTGATGACTATCAGGGGCTCTGGGGACCCGGAGCTGGAGCTGGGTGGAGGGAGAAAGGGACAACAAGCCAAAGTGGAGGGTGCTGGGCTGTCAGGAACCAGACCAGACGGTCACCCTCAGTCTGCCCTTGTTCCCATGTAGCCCAGAACGACCTCATCTGAACCTTTGGTTGGAAGCCCCTGACCTCCTCTTGGCTGAAGTTGACCTCCCTAAACTGGTGAGTTCAGGCTCTTTAGGACACCCTGGGCCTGAGGCAGAAGGTCTAGGAGCCAAACCCCTGGATCTGAGGAGGAGTCTGGGGCCTGGCCTCCTGGGTCTGGGTTACATCTCTGGAGGCAGTGATGTGGGGCTGTCTCCAAACCTGCATAAGGTGTCTCTCCTGGCCCAGAAAACCAATAGGTGCATCCACTGCTGTGCTGAGTCTGAGATCCTTGAGACTTACTGTCACTGTCCTTTGATTTTGTTTGCATTGTTTTGGTTCTGAGGATTCCATGCATGCTATGACCTGTGGACATAGCTTCCCAATGTTAGGGGATGTGGGCTGACTGTGCCTCATCACCAGGATGGCCCTCAAGGGTTGACACTGGAGATAGGAGAGAGTCATCTGGTGATGGGAGGCCCCCAGCAACTGTACCACCTTAATGCCTCTGTTCCCCTGCGGATCAACCCTGAGGCAAGCAGGGCTGCTTTCCACCACAGGAGAAAGGTACCTGGAGGGGCTTCGGGAAAAGCTGGGATGTGGGGACCTGTGGAAGGAGCCTTGGACTAAAGTCCTGGGCTTGAGGGAAGACACCTAGGATTTGGAGCCCCGGATCTTGAATTCTCATTCTCTCTTTTTTTACAGCAACTGATGGTATCGATGCCACTGCTGTCAGCATCGTGACCAGAACCCTCTGTGTTTCCTGTGGTGTTTCCCTCTCCTTCTGTGTCTTCTCTAAATGTGAAATAAACAGTTTTTCCAGTTCTTTCTAGCTTCAAAAATAAAGACATGGCAGGTGGAAGGGAAGAGGGATGGATATCAGCTTTGACCCCAGTGTCCCCTAGAAGTCTCTGTCCCTTTCTCAAGGTTCTGGACTCCTGTCTTCACTGGTCTCCCTGGTTCCCAGAGCTGACCCTGCCTCACGGGTACCCAGCAGTCTCACAGAACAGTGTCCACCTGCCACTGACCTGCTTGTTCTATTTCTCCCTCTTCTCCAGAATGTCCTGGGGGAATTACTACATGGCCATCCCTCCTGCAGCCAGCGCTCTCTTGGGGCTGGGTGTTGTGCTACCTGACCTCTTAGCAACCAAACTCAAGCAACATCTCTAGGGTCTCCTGCCTGCACGCCACGAACTACATCCATTCCTGGGGTCCAACTTCCTATCACAGGCACACCTAAGTCTAGGTCCCAAACCCCCAGCCTCACTTCCTCCTGACTCAGCCTGTGCTCTTTCCTACTTTGGGGTCCCACTCTACTTCCCAGGACTCTTTCCCTTTTTTAATGCTGAAGATATAACCTTTAATGTCAAACATATGCAGGGCATGCAGTGGTGGCTCACACCTTTAATCCCAACACTTGGAGGCAGAGGATGCAGATCTCTGAGTCTGAGGCCAGCCTGGTCTACAGAGCAAGTTCTAGAACAGCTGGGGCTACACAGAGAAACCCTGGGAAAACAAACAATGCCCGGCATACACTTGTTGTGCCATTGAGTTACACCTGAGGGGCCCCTCCCCCTTTTTTTCTTCCTTTTTTTAAGAGAAAAAGTCTCATGTAGCCAGGCTGGCTTGAAATTTGTCATGAAGCTGAGGATGACCTTGACCTTGATTCTTCTGCCTTCCCTAAAGTGATTTCAAGTTTGCACGACTACACTGATTTATGTAGCTGGGACCAAACCCAGAGCTTCACGTGTGCCAGGCAAGCACTCTTCCAACTGAGGTGCTTTTCCGGGCTCCCTTCCTGGGCTATAATCTAAATTATATGGGTAAATGATCAGGTGCTGTTTGTACTTGTTGAAACCTGACTTTTTTTTTTTTAAGATTTATTTATTTTACATTTATGAGGGTTTTGTCTGTATATATTACATGGTCCCCATTTGTGTGCTTAGTTTTCTTGGAAATTGGGTGTTGAATCCCCTGGAGCTGGATTTGCAGGTGGTTGTGAGTCATCATGTGGGTGCAGGGAACTGAACTCTGGTCCTCTGCCAGGGCCAACAGAGATGGTTCTTAAACACCAAGCCATCTCTCCAGTGCCAAAAGATGATGCTTGAGAAAAGACAGAAGCACATTTATTTCAAATATGCCCTGAGACTCCCTGTCCTGGGGCAGACTGACTCTCTGGCCCTGAAAAGACAGAAAAAGAATACAAATATCTAAAAATACTAAAAACATTACACCTGGGCAGTCCAGAAAGATGATTCCGTGAGCAAAGCTACATGCTGCTGAGCCTGAATGGAGATCCATTCCAGGAACCCACGTGGTTGAGAGAACTGACCCAAAAAATTTACTTTGACCTCAGACTGGTGCATTGTGGCATACACATGCACACACACAGACACACAGGTGCATTGTGGCGTACACATGCACACATACACACATATTCCAGACTGATGTGTGAGTGGTTTACCTGCATGTATTGCTGCTGTTCCTGTTGGACTCAAAAGAGGGCGCCAAATCCTCTGGTCGTGAACCATTGTCAGGGAGCTGGGAACTGACACGGTTCCTCTACAGAAGCAACAATTGCTCCTAACTAATGAGCCATCTCTCCAGCCCCAAATATATATGTAGTTTTTAGGTTTTGTTTGCTTGGTTTTCCAAAACATGGTTTATCTGTGTGGCCCTGGCTGTCCTAGAGCTCTGTAGTTCAGGCTGGCCTCGAACTCACAAATTCCCTCAGCTTCTGCCTCCTAAGGGCTGGGATTAAAAGCATGTACAACGGGCTGGAGAGATGGCTCATCGGTTAAGAACACTGTTCTTCCAGAAGACCTGGGAAGACAACGTCCACATGGCAGCTAACAACTGTCCATAATTCGAAGATCTGACACCCTTACACAGTTATACATGCAGGCAAAACTCCAATTCACATAAGGTAAATAAAAAGTACGTTTTTTTTTAAAGCATGTACACCACTGCCTGCCCTGTGTGTATAAAACATATGTATACGCACACATATAAATTAAAAACAAGTTGGGCAGTGGTGGCACATGTCTTTAATTCCAGCCTTTCGGAGGAGGGGAATCTCTGAGAATTCAGGGCTACATAGAAAAAAAAAAAAACCAAACAAACAACAACAACAAAAAAAAACCGGGGCTGGAGAGATGGCTCAGCGGTTAAGAGCACCGTCTGCTCTTCCAGAGGACCCGGGTTCAATTCCCAGCACCTACATGGCAGCTCACAACTGTCTGTAGTTCCAGTTCCAGGCAAACACCAAGGCAAATAAATAAATAAAATAATAAAATAAAGTTTAAAAAAAAAAAAGAAAAAGAAAAAAAAAAAAAAAAACCTGTGTCGAAGAGAGCAAAACCAAAAACCTTGGGCATACAGCTCCTGAGAAGAGGTGGTAAAGTCAGAAGGGTGTCTATCCCGTAGCCTAGCCAAGCATGTAACAAGCAGTTAACATTTTCTGGAGCCTGGGGCAGGTGGATGACAAGTTCCACGCTACAACCAAGAGATCTATCCTGCCCCAGGATGCTGGCAAGCAAAGTAGCGAACGCTGCCCAAGACTGAGGCTTCCTTGCGTCCACCTCTCTTAGAAGTCTTGGGTGGTGGGGAGCGCGGGGCTGGCTCTCAAGCGCAAAGGTCACTGGGAGTTGTAGTCCAGCCTGAGGCCCTCCCTGGGCCACCGGAGGACTAGTTTCCAGGTCCTGAAAAAACTTGAGGCTGGGTGCGTTCTTCCTGTCTCCGTCGCCATGGTGACGGTGCGGGAGACAGCCCGGGATTTGGCAGCGGCGGGGGCCCCCTTCCCACTCCCTCCTCCTCACCATCTGCTCCTCCCTCACACCTGGCCGGGAGCCGCGGACGCCTCCTCCGCACGCGGTCCGGGACTCTGCAGCCACCAGGTGGCGCGTGTGCGCGGGTCAGCCTGCCTCCCTCCTCCACCGGCTTCGTCCCCTCCTGGGCAGCATCATGAAAATTTAATCCCAAATGCATTTGTGGCTCGACACGGGGAGAGAGAGACGGTGGGGAAAGCAGCGCCCTGCTGAGGCGCGGAGCTGGGGGTGCACCGGGAAAAGCATTGGTCTGGCGGGCTTCGGGGTTTGAGGGCCACTGGAGTGTTAGGGTTCCCCCCAAGGACTGAGACTGGGGAGCAGACTCAGTGGGTGGGGAAATCACAGCTAGGACAGACCTAAGGGGAGGAGCCAGGCCCCAGAAGGCAGGAGTAGGGGGGCACATTTGGGGGGCAGGGGTAGACTCAGAGGGAGGAGATAGAGCCAACTGGTGGTGCCCAGACTCAGAGTGTCCTAGAGCCTAGAGATATTCGAGGTGAGCAGAGGCAGTGATGGCCGGCATAGAGATAGGAAGCAGAATTCAAAGGGACTTGACACCCAGGAAGAGAATGATGGTGAGCTGCACATAAACCCCGAGGAAAAATAAAACCCAAAAGGAATAGTGGAATCTGATAAGTAGGGAGAGAGCCAGCCCAGTGGCACAGCCTGTAACACCAGCTACACAGGAGGCTGCAGCAGGAGGATTGTAGGTTCAGGACCAGCCTGAGCTAGATAGTGAAGGCTGGGGACTTGCCTAGCAGGGAAGGGGCTCTGGGTACTATCCCTCAAAAGAGGAAAGAGGGAGCGGGAGAGATTGCTCAGTGGTAATTCCAGAGGCCTTGGGTTCAGTTCCCAGCACCCACATGGAAGCTCACAACTCCAGTTCCCGGGGATCCAATGCTGTTTTTAGGTGTGCAGGGCCCCTAGGCATACAAGCAGTGCATGCTGGCAAAACACTCATACATAGAAATAATTAAAAAAAAAAAAAAACACTTTTTTTTTTTTTTTTTTTTTTTTTTTTTTTTTGAGACAGGGTTCCTGTGTGGCTTTGGCTGTCCAGGAACTCTCTAGAACTCAATTTGCTTGCCTCTTCCTACCAAACACTAGGATGAACACGGTGTGCCACCATGCCCAGCCCTAACCAAAACAAAACAACACAACAAACCAACTTTTATTGGCTTGCTTTTGTTTATTTTGGTTTTTCTCTGTGTAGCCCTGGCTGTCTTGGAACTCACGCTGTACACCAGGTTGGCTTCGAAGTCAGAGACTCACCTGCCTCTGCCTTGAGTGCTGGGATTAAAGGTGCCCACCACCATTGCCCAGCTGTTTTATGTTTGTTTTTTGAGACAGGGTTTCTGCCTCCCAAGTCCCAGGATTAAAGGCTTGCATCACCATTTCCCAGCTCAAAAACATTTTTTTTAAGGAGAAGAAAATGAGAAAGCCAAAGATCGTATGGGGAAGTGAGGGCTCCAGAGCACAGAAATCTGGGAAGGAGAGACCCAGAGAGCATGGATGGTGCAGAGTACTTTGGGAGGTAGTGGGGCACGAGGCAATTCAGAGTGCACAGCGCGTGGCCTTGAGATGTCCAGGTAGAGGCTTTAGGATGGGGGAGTTGGAGGAGAGAGGGGGTCCAGCCTGCCAGGAAAGGAGCCCAGCCCACTGGCCTACAGCCTGCAGGTAGCTGGGTGGAGGGAGAGGGCGGGCCCTGCCTGCAAGGGGTGTGGCTTCGGTGGGTGGGCGTGGACGCCCCGCCCCGCCCCGCCCCGCCCCCCGACGTTGAGTCCCGCTACAGCCCCGGGCAGCTGGCACTCTCAGCCTGGTTCCCCCCGAGCGGAGCTGCGGGGCCGGGCCGGGCCGGGGCGGACCCCGGGATCCCGGACGCGGCCGTCCGGGCCCGCGGGCGGGGGGATTGGCAGGAGACCCGCGTGGGCACAGCCACCATGGAGTTCCGGCAGGAGGAGTTTCGGAAGCTGGCGGGGCGCGCCCTGGGGAGGCTGCACCGGTGAGCCCGGTGGGGTTCCTGGGAGGGGAAGGGTGAGGACGCCCCCTTTCCACCCGGGAGCAGACGGACAGAGGGGGACGAGACATAACGCCCTGGCGTGGTGTGGGGAGGCCCACCCATCTGTTCAGGATTCCGTCCTGTGGATGCTGTCCTCGCATCCTGCTGGTCCAGCGTCTTTTCCCCCTGCACCTCACC
The DNA here is from genome assembly GCA_004025045.1 of Sigmodon hispidus. Classification (NCBI taxonomy): domain Eukaryota; kingdom Metazoa; phylum Chordata; class Mammalia; order Rodentia; family Cricetidae; genus Sigmodon; species Sigmodon hispidus. The sequence goes on along the minus strand of PVIH01016122.1, from coordinate 6,271 downwards.
CCACTTTGGGCTTGACTTTTTCTTTGAGGTTGTGTATCCCTTCTTATTCTCTAGGTCTCTGTCCACCTGCCTTCTGTCTGTCTCCTCTTTCTGGGTTCCCCTTCCCCCTTACCTCTGTCTCTGCCCTTTCCCTCATCGCGCTCACTAGCTGTCCATCAGTCCTGACTCCGAGGAGCCTCTTGCACGCCCCCCCCCTCTGGACCTCTGGTCCCCACTTTGATCTCTGTCTCTCTTGGAATCTCTGACTGGACAGCCATCTTCCCACCCTGGCTCTCCCCATCCCTCCTCTTTCTCAGGTTCTGTCCCTAGAGGCATTTAATCTGGAGCTAAAGCGGATTGGGCTGCTGGTTCTTGTCCTTGATGGGGGTTAAGCTGAGAGGAAAAAGCTGGGGTATCCCAGGCTCGGGGGGGGGTGAGGGAGTTTCAGGCCATAAAACCATATTAATCTTGGGGGTTAATATGGACTTCCCAAGGGATATGGGCTGGCACTGGGTGAGATTTGCTCCCACCCAGAGCCATGATTCCAGTGACCCCAGTGTCCCTTGAGATACCTCCTAGCCTCTCACCCCCAACCCCAGATCTGGCTCTAAGTCAGAGAAATTACTCAGCTCTTGAGAAGCCTAAAAATATCTAGCCACAGTGCAGGCAGAAGATGGCCTTGTGGGCATGGCGCCCTTAGACCCTGGTTCCTCCATACAGGGCCCTGGTCCTCAGTCCGTCTCGCTGGGCCACCTGAGTCTAATGTTAGTCTGGTAGGTCAGCTTGCTGCAGCTCACCTCCTTGCTCCAAAGTTAACAGCAGAGGGATGAGGTGGACAGAGGGTGGGGGGCTGAGACAGCTTCACCTCTCCTTTTCCAATCCCACCCTTTTTTCTCGCTTCCTTTCACGAGTTTCTCAAAATACACCAGCGTGAAGTCAGGGGAGCCAGAGAGAGACACTGCTGGAGGGGCTGGAGGGGGCTGGGAGCCAGAGGGAGGCAATTCTCAAGCCCTCCTCCTCCTCAGTCTCTCCCCTCCCCTTCTGGGTCCCCCGCCTTGCCTTCTGTCTCCAAACCCAGAGACCCCAGCAGCAGAAAGTTGGGGAGGGGCAAGCATTTATTTGCTTACAAATTCACTTTGACAGTGTAGGGGCGTCAGTGAGTGAGGACCAAACTTATCATCTGAACCCAGGTCATTCTTCCCAAGCCCAGTGAAAGCTAAGAGCTACAGATGTTTCTGGAAATGGAAATGAGCGATGCTAGCTGGGGGCGAGGTGTCTCTTGGACCAGGTAACCCAGGGTGACTTAGGACAAAGAGGAAGAGCCAGGAGATAGGGGTCTTGCTTGTTTGAGCCAGGTTCCGGGGAGGGCGATGTTGGGGGCCAGGAATGGTCACACAGTCGCTTTCCTCCTGTGTCACCTTGGACCTGTGACATCTGTTTTTGGAGTCTTAGTTTCCTAGTTCTAAAATAGGAAGAAACCAGAAAACTACCAAGTCACAGGGAGAAAGAGATGCGGGGTTGGCAGGCACCTGGAGACAGGTCTTCCTTTGGGGACTCCGCCCTAAGGGACATTTCCTCCCAAGTCCTTGGCCCACCTGGGTCATTCAGAAAGGAGATGGGGCTTCTCCGTGACTCTTGTTATTTTGAGACAAGGTCTCTGGTAGCCCAGGCTGACCCTTGAACTCCTAATCACATTGCCTCCATGTCCTGGTGCTGGGATTACATGCAGCAGTGGCCCGGCCTGCACTGCCTGGTGCAGTGGCTGGCTGTGTTCTGTTCTTGTGTGATGCTCAGAATCCTTGTTTTAAAAGCCTGGCTTAGAGAGATCTGACATCTAATACAAACAACAAAGATCAAAATTCTGGGGCTAGACCCACAGCTGCAGTTTCAGAGTCAGTCAAATATCAGAAATCAACCTGGGTCAGATTCCAGGCTCACGGTTAAGGCTCTGTGAAGGGGACACACGGGTCCTTCTCACCTATGATGTTCATTCTCGGGGGCTTGAACCCCAGCTCTTGGGCTTCCCTTGGGTGCTGCCGGCCGCTGGGCTCTCATGCATCCCTAGCCTGCCTCTGCCTTAAAGACCAGCACCACCACATGGCCTGTTTTGTTTAGACAAGTCTGCTGTAGGCCAGGCTGCCTTCAACTACATGGACCTGATCTCTGTGTCTGATGCCAAGGGTTGTGATTACAGATGTGGCTTACGCAGTGTTGGGGTTAGGACTCAGACCTTGCTACATGCTAGGCAACGCTGCTTGCCACCTGCGCTGCATCTCTGCTCTCCCTCGCTGCATCACTCTGTAGTCCAGGCTGGCCTTGAACTCACAGCAATCCTCCTGCCTCAGCCTCACAAGGCGTGAGTCACCAGGCCTGCTTGGTGTCTGCCTCCGCCCCTCCCCCACTCCTTAAGTCGGGTTGTGTTCTTTGCTCCTCCCCTCCCCCAGCCCTTCTGGCTGTTCTTTCCTCCCCCGTCCCAGCCTCCATCTGTTCTCGCCCCTTCCTGGGACCCAGCCCGATCCCCTGGCTGCCTACCCGCTTCAGACGGGCCACGCTGAACTCCAGTGTCCTCATCCATGAGGCACCTCGTTGACCTCGGACCATTTGTCCACTTTCAGTGGGAGGCTCTTTACCCTCCTCACCCCACATCTGCGTCTCTGCCTCTCTTTCGCTCTCTCACCCCTAGGTCTCGGTCATCTTCCCCGTCTGGGTCACGCCATCCTTTGGGCTTTTCTCTCTCTCAGTCTCTAGCCTTTCATTAGGCAGCCCCCCCCCCAGTCTTTGGCTAGTTCTCTGTCTGCTCCTCCTGTTTCTGTCACTCTTTGTCTCTCCGAGATCTCCCCACCTCTCTGCTCTCCCCACCGTCTCCAGCGGCTCCTCTCAGGCTGTGAGACAGCCCCTCCACAGCCCTATCCATCATCACAGACTCAATCCTGGATGCAGACCGGGCGGAGGCGAGAGTCACGCTGGGGAATGAATGCGCCAATCTCCCTACCAGGGCCATCTGTCCCCTGCCAGGACACCGGGCATCATTTCCCCTCCCTGCTCCCCAGGCTGACAGTCTGAACCTCAGATTCTCCAGGGGGGCCCAGCCGGACTGCTGGACTCCGCCCCCCCAAAAAACCACATATGTGGGAATGGGCTTCAGCCCAGTATCTGGAGCCTAGAATCTGGGCAGGGCAGCCACAGGGCGGGGGAGGGGTCTGTATATATAGCCGAGGTGGCTCGGAAGCATCTGCTCTGTTGCCACCTTTGCACAGGCCTCTTCTTTGTACCTTTGCTGACTCAAATGCACTCAGATCTGCATCTGCTGGAGGCGGGGAGGGGACTGGGATAGCCCTGGAGCTTGCAGGGACGTGCTCTTTGATTCCTAAGGGTAGTCTGAAGTCCCTAACTCTCCAGTGGAGAAAGTGGAAAAGGTGACTGGAGATCTTGACTTGCCCTGAGCTCCTGGGACTAAGGCATCCTGACTTAGAATTCTGGGTCTGACAAAAGACATGGGCTTTGCACTCCTGTGCCAGAGCAGAGGAAGGAGAAGGCACCCTGAGTTCTCCAATGGAGGGAGGGAAAGACAGGTCCAGAGATGCCTGCATCCTAGTGAGGGCAGCAAAGCCAGGGTGAGCTGGGAATCCCTGTGTCACCGGCAGGAGGGGCCTGGACTGCTGACTCTTAGCTTCTCGCTACCCTGCAGGTTACTGGAGAAGCGTCAGGAAGGCGCAGAGACACTGGAGCTGAGCGCCGATGGGCGCCCAGTGACCACGCAGTCGCGGGACCCTCCTGTGGTGGACTGCACCTGCTTTGGCCTCCCTCGTCGCTATATCATCGCCATCATGAGTGGCCTGGGTTTCTGCATCAGCTTTGGCATCCGCTGCAACCTGGGCGTGGCCATCGTGTCCATGGTCAACAACAGCACGACTCACCGTGGGGGCCATGTGGTGGTGCAGGTAGCTGCTCTAGCGAGCCCCGCTCACGGCTGGCCTGTGATGTCACACGTGGCCAGTTTACACGCCTTCCCAGCCACAGTCCTAGGACCCTGCCCATCGAGCCTCCCTCCAGACCTGACTTTACTCCTTGCCTATCTAAGCCCCGCCCTGATGATAAGGAAAGCTCCGCTTCCTTTGCAGCCCAGGTTAAGAAATGTCACGCCAGTGTTAAGTTTGATACTCATTACCTCGGTCCACTTTGGACCTTCTAGCCAATTCTCTTACACGCTTGTGTGTCTCATGCTTATGTTCCCAGGTCACATTTATACAATTCCACTCCTATCTGAAGCCCCCTTTCAAAATTGCCTTTGTCCACCTGGCTAGTTCTGGACCACACCTAAAGCCTGGTCCAAACTCAGGTTTATACTATTTTAGCTTGGGTATTACTAGAAGCCATGAGCATGAATGGGAAAAGAAAAAAAAAAGCCTGGTTTGGTCTGTAGTTTACCTGAAACCCTATCCTTTGCTTTAATATAATAGGGAACACCCCTAACTTAGCTGCTTCTTGGCCTTGCCTAGACCCCATACAGGTCTGTTCACAAACAGGAGGCAGTCAACCTCACACTTGGGGATGTTGAGGGAGGGCATGTTGAGGTAAGCAAGCAAGTAGAGCTAGGCTTCTAGCCGCAGCGCTTCTAGAGAAAGTGGTAGGGCAGGCCCTAGCAGCATAGAAGGGCGTAGCTCCAGGGAGCTCTGATTGGCAGGTTTGGGGGGGCGGGTCTTGTTGCTGACGTCTGAGGCACTAAGTCTGTGGTGCTGATTGATGGAGGGTAGAGTCTGGAGGGTGGCTAGTTTGATGTGTATTTTGACCCACAGAAAGCCCAGTTCAACTGGGATCCAGAGACTGTCGGCCTCATACATGGCTCCTTTTTCTGGGGCTACATTGTCACTCAGATTCCTGGAGGATTTATCTGCCAAAAATTCGCAGCCAACAGGTACAGTGGTGGAGTCTCGAGGTGGCAGAAATTGCAGTTGTGTGTGGCGGAGCTAGAGGGTGTGGTCTTGAGTTTGACTCTGGGAAATTGGGAGGGTCCTTGTTTGAGGCATGTCTTAGAGGTACCTCTGAATTCTGTGAATCTCATGGCCTGTTGTGGGCAAGAAGGACAAAATTGTAGGGCTGGTGGGAAGGCTAGATGGCCAGGACCACATGAACACATCACCACATCTGCCTTAGCTAGACTCCTTTTCCCCACCTCTTCAACAGGGTCTTTGGCTTTGCCATCGTGGCTACCTCCACCCTAAACATGCTGATCCCCTCAGCAGCCCGAGTCCACTATGGCTGCGTCATTTTCGTGAGGATCCTGCAGGGATTGGTGGAGGTAAAGCCTGCCCCATAAACCAACCCTGCTCCCCTCTCTGACCTTCACCTCTTCTCTTTGACCTTGGTGCTCCCTCCCTAGGGGGTCACATACCCTGCCTGCCACGGCATCTGGAGCAAATGGGCCCCTCCCTTAGAACGGAGTCGGCTGGCCACGACAGCCTTCTGTGGTGAGGAGAAGGGCTGGGGACCAGCTCCTGTGAGCCGGGATCTCAGCTTAGGTGTGGCAGGGCTGTGGGTCTGCTCTCTTTGCTCTGGGGAGACAGGTCTGGTCTCTATCCTTGTCTCTTGAGGTTCCTATGCTGGGGCAGTGGTTGCCATGCCTCTCGCTGGGGTCCTGGTTCAGTATTCAGGATGGAGCTCTGTCTTCTATGTCTATGGTGAGGAAATCGAACGCATGGTTCTGGGTGGCACTTGGGGTGAGCGAATCCTGGTGTCACCCTGCTCCCATCCCTCTCCTGCCCCCCTCAGGCAGCTTCGGGATCTTTTGGTACCTGTTTTGGTTGCTTGTCTCTTATGAGTCACCTGCACTGCACCCCAGCATCTCAGAAGAGGAGCGGAAATACATTGAGGATGCCATTGGAGAGAGTGCCAAGCTCATGAACCCTGTTACGGTTGGTCATGAGGCTGTGGGACTGGGCAGGGAGAAGAGGATTGTGCTGGCCCAAGGCTGCGCAGTGACTCTGAGACCTGCCAAGCAAAAGTGGCCGGCAGTGATGTGGGCTTTTCATCCCAGCTACTTGAGGGGCTGGGGCAGGGGGATTGCAAATTTGAGGTAAGGCTATAAAGTGAGTTCCAGGCCAGGGCAGGAAATTTAGAGAAACTTAAGTGAAAAGTAGATCAGAGAGTATAGCACAGTGGTTGATCATTCACCGGGACTCCCCCAGTGAGGGCTGGGGTGTGGCTCAGTGGTAGAGCCCCTGCCTAGAATCCCCCAGTGAGGGCTGGGGTGTGGCTCAGTGGTAGAGCCCTGCCTAGAATCCCCCAGTGAGGG
>PVIH01016121.1:12116-46993 GCA_004025045.1 Sigmodon hispidus | reverse complement strand
TGCTGAGTAGTATTCCATTGTGTACATGTACCACAGTTTGTTAATCCATTCTTCAGTTGAGGGACATCTAGGTTGTTTCCAGGTTCTTGCTATTACAAATAATGCTGCTATGAACATAGTTGAGCTAATACCTTTGGAGTGTGAATGTGCCTCTTTAGGGTATATACCCAGAAGTGGTATTGCTGGGTCCTTGGGGAGACTGATTCTCAATTTTCTGAGAAACTGCCATATTGTATTCCAAAGTGGTTGAACAAGCTTACACTCCTACCAACAATGGAGGAGTGTTCCCCTTGTTCCACATCCTCTCCAACATAGGCTGTCATCTGTGCCTTTTATCTTAGCTAATCTAACAGGTGTTAGGTGGTATCTCAAAGTTGTTTTGATTTGCATTTCTCTGATGGCTAAAGATAAAGAGCACTTTTTCAGGTGCCTTTCAGCCATTCATAGTTCCTCTGCTGAGAATTCCCTTTTTAGATCTGTACCCCATTTTTTGACTGAGTTATTCAAGATTTTGGGCTCTAGATTCTTGAGCTCTTTATATATCTTAGAGATCAGTCCTCTATCACTTGTAGGGTTGGTGAAAATCTTTTCCCATTTTGTAGGCTGGCGTTTTGTCCTATTGACAGTGTCCTTGGCTTTGCAGAAGCTTCCCAGCTTCAGGAGATCCCACTTATTGATTGTTGGTCTTAGTGCCTGTGCCACTGGTGTTATATTTAGGAAGTGGTGGCCTGTGCCAATTTGTAGAAGTGTATTTCCCACTTTCTTTTCTATCAAGTCCAAAGTGGTTGGGGTTAAGTTGAGGTCTTTGATCCACTTGGATTTGAGTTTTGTGCAGGGTGACAGGCTCGGATCTATTTGCATTTTTCTACACACTTCCTTCCAGTTATGCCAACACCATTTGTTAAATATACTATCTTTTTTCCATGGAATGTTTTGGGCCTCTTTGTCAAAAATCAGGTGTTCATAGGTTTTTGGGTTAATGTCTGGATCCTCAATTCTACTCCATTGGTCCACAAGTCTGTTTTTATGCCAGTACCAGGCTGTTTTTATTACTGTAGCTCTATAGTATAACTTGAAGTCAGGGATGGTGATACCTCCTGAGGTTCTTTTGTTGAGTAAAATTGTTTTGGCAATCCTGGCTTTCCTGTTATTCCAAATGAAATTGAGTTTTGTTCTTTCAAGGTCCAAAAAATATTGTGTTGGGATTTTGATGGGAATTTCATTGAATCTGTAGATTGCCTTTGGTAGAATTGCCATTTTTACTATGTTGATCCTACCAAGCCAGGAACATGGGAGAGCTTTCCATTTTCTGATGTCCTCTTCAATTTTTTTTCTTGAGTGATTTAAAATTTTTTGTCAAATAGGTCTATTACTTCTTTAGTTATAGTTACTCCAAGGTATTTAATACTATTTGCAGCTATTATGAAGGGTAATATTTCCCTTATTTCTTTTTCAGCTCTTCTATCTTTAGTGTAGAGAAGGGCTACTGATTTCTTTGAGTTAATCTTGTATCCTGCTACATTGCTGAAGGTGTTTATCAGCTGTAGCAGTTCCTTGGAAGAATTTTGTGGGTCTCTTATATAAACAATCATATCATCTGCAAATAGAGATAGCTTCACTTCTTCTTTTCCAATTTGTGTGCCCTTAAACTCTTTTCGTTCCCTTATTGCTTTAGCTAAAACTTCGAGAACTATATTGAATAGATAAGGGGAGAGAGGACATCCTTGTCTAGTTCCTGACTTTAGTGGGATTGCTTTGAGTTTTTCTCTATTAAGTTTGATACTGGCTGTCGGCTTCTTGTAAATCACCTTAATTATATTTAGGTATTCTCCCTGTATTCCTGATCTCTCCAGGGCTTTCATCATAAAAGAGTTTTAGGTTTTGTCAAAGGCTTTTTCCGCATCTAAGGATATGATCATGTGGTCTTGTTCCTTTAGTTTGTTTATATGATGGATAACATTTACAGTTTTTCGTATGTAAAACCAGCCCTGCATTTCTGGGATGAAGCCTACTTGGTCGAGGCAGATGATATCTTTTATACATTGTTGTATACAGTTTGCCAAAATTTTGTTGAGAATTTTCGCATCAATATTCATGAGGGAGATTGGTCTGTAATTCTCCTTCTTTGTTGTGTCTTTGAGTGGCTTGGGTATTAGGGTGATTGTGGCCTCATAAAAGGAATTTGGCAATATTCCTTCAGTTTCTACTGTGTGAAATATTTTGAGGAGTAACGGTAGTAATTCTTCTTTGAATGTCTGGTAGAATTCGGCACTGAAACCATCTGGACCAGGGCTTTTATTTTGTGGAGATTTTAATGACAGCTTCAATTTCCTTAAGGGTTATAAGCCTGTTTAGGTAATTAATCTGATTTTCATTTAATTTTGGTAGATGGTACCTTTCCAGAAAGCTGTCCATTTCTTCTAGGTTTTCCCTTTTTGTGGAATACAGATTTTCAAAATATGATCTGATAATTCTCTGTATTTCCTGGGGGTCTGTTGTTATATCCCCCTTTTAATTTCTGATTTTGTTGATTTGAACACTCTCTCTCTGTTTTTTGATTAGTTTGGCTAAGGGCTTATCTATCTTGTTGACTTTCTCAAAGAACCAACTCTTAGATTCGTTGATTCTTTGTATTGTTCTTTTTGTTTCAATTGTATTGATTTCAGCTCTAAGTTTGATTATTTCCTGCCATCTACTCCCTCTAGGTGAGTTTGCTTCTAATTGTTCTAAGGCTTTCAGCTGCACTGTTAGGTCTCTAGTGTGGGATTTCTCTAGGTTTTTCATATAGGCATCTAGTGCTATGAATTTTCCTCCTAAGACTGCTTTCATTGTGTCCCACAAGTTTGGATACATTGTGGATTCATTTTCATTAAATTCTAGGAAGACTTTGATTTCTTTCTTAATTTCTTCCTTAACCGAGAGATGGTTCAGCTGAGTGATGTTTAGTTTCCATGAGTTGGTAGGTTTTCTTTGGGTTTTGATGTTGTTGAACTCTAACTTTAGGCCCTGGTAGTCTGATATGTTACAAGGGATTATTTCCATTTTTTTGTATCTGCTGATATTTGCTTTATGACCAATTATGTGGTCAATTTTGGAGAAAGTTCCATGAGTAGCTGAGAAATATGTATATTCCTTTGCGTTTGGGTGGAAGCTTCTGTGGATAGCTATTAAATCCATTTGCATCATAACCTCTTTTAGACTCTTTATTTCTCTGTTGAGACTCTGTCTGATTGATCTATCCAGCGTTGAAAGTGGGGTATTGAAGTCTACCACTATTAGAGTGTAAGAATTGATGTGGGATTAGAGCTTTAGCAGTGTTTCTTTTACATAAGTAGGTACCCTCATATTAGGGGCATAAATATTTAAGATTGAAATATCCTCTTGACCTGTAAGCTTCTTGTATCTTTATAGGCATTTCCTTCTTCAGGTTAGGGAAGTTTTCTTCAATGATTTTATTGAAAACATTATCTGTGCCTTTGAGCTGGTATTCTTCTCCTTCTTCTATTCCTATTATTCTCAAATTAGGTCTTTTCATGGTGTCCTATATTTCCTGAACATTTTGAGTTATGGCTTTTTTAGTTTTACTATTTTCTTTGACTGATATATCTATTTGAGCTACTGAGTCTTCCACTTCAGGGATTCTATCTTCCATCTCTTGAACTCTGTTTGTTATGCTTGTGTCTGTGGTTCCAGCTTTTTTCCTCAGATTTTCTATTTCCATCTTTTCCTCATTTTGTGCCTTTTTTATTGTTTCTATTTCAGTTTTTAGTTCCTGGCATGTTTCTGTCATAGATTTGTTTATCTCTTCCAATTTTTTGTTTGTATTTTCTTCTATTTCTTTAAGGCTATTTTTCATATCTTCTTTGAGAGCTTCGATGATCATCAAAAAGGAATTTTTGGTGTTGCTTCCTTCTGTTTCCTCTTCATTGCTCAATTCAGGTCTTGTATTTGTAAGATCGCCACTTTCTTCTGCAGTTACCTTGTTGTTCTTTGTATTATTATGTAAGTTTTTGCACTGAGGTTTGCCCTTGGCTTCAGTGGTTCACAATTAGGTGGCTCTTGGTCAGTTGTGGCACTCGGGCTTGTGTGCCTCCTGTCACCTCTCTGGGCGGAGTCTGAGTCTGTCCTTCAGGGACCCCAGTTATCTGTTTCCTCAATTGGAGGTGGAGGTGGGTAGCCGTGCAAATTCCCTCAGCAGCAGCTGTGGGTATGGTGACAAGCAGACATTTTCTGTGCTTGTTACAGAGTGCACTGGGACTCACTCTGCAGACAACACCGGGTCCTGGAAGCGGAACCGAAATGGATGGGAGCTAAACTCTCCCTCCCTGGCTGGGATATAGGTGCTTGGGCCTGGTGACCCCTCCTCACCTCTGGGCGGGGTCTGAGTCTGTCCTTCAGGGACCCCTGTAGTTATCTGTTCACTCAGTTGGTGGTGGAGGTGGGTAGCTGTGCAAATTCCCTCAGCATTATCTTTGGGTATAATGACAGGCAGACTTTATCTGTGCCTGTTATAGAGTGCACTGGGACTCACTCTGCAGACAGTACCCGGTCCCCTATTATTATTATTAATTATTATTATTTTAAATATGTATGGAGTCTCTTAGCTTTGTTTCTAAAGTGCCTATGAAGCTGATAAAGGGAGAGGAAAATCTTTGCCTCTATCATCATAGATATAATAGGAAACTGCAGATTAAAACAACAAAACAAAATGAAAGATTAACAAGAGCAGAAAATAGATTGAATCAGATGCATTCATATTGGTAGTTCCCAAATAAACATCACTCACTCAAAGAGGTGCTAGAATTTGAGGTATACCATCTTAGTAAGAGATGAAGAGGAACAGAAGGTACTTCTGGGAAAGCAAATGACTTCAGGAAAAATAGATAACTGATACATAGTATGGGAGATAGGATAGTTTTATGATTACTTCTAGGCTATTTTTGTTTTTTAAAGATGTGTGTATGTTTGCATGTATTCATACAAGCACATGTGAATGAATGCATGCACACTTATGTACATGCTTGAAGTGTCAACAGAGTCCAGAAGGGTGTGTTAGATCATCTGGAGCACAAGTTTCAGTCAGTTCTGACACAGGTACTGGGAACATGACTTGGGACAAGGGCAGTAAATAATCTTGATCTCTGAGCCATATCTCCAGCTTCTATTTAGGTTATTTATTTTCCTTACTAATGATAACCTGTCTTTGGTGATGAGTTCATCTTTCCAGGTTGATAAGCTCTAGGGAAAAGGAGTTATAACAGTTTAATTGTTCTGAGAAAGGTTTACATTTAGAAATGTATGTGGAGTTCAGAGAAAAAATTTCTTCCTGCAACTGATAAATATCTTTAACTCAAAATAATAAGTATTCCTCGCGGTGTATTTTGAACCTCTTTATTAGCATTAGTAGATGCTACAGAAAATATCTAATGACCACATAAAGAGTACCACCAAATGATGGTGTGACCTCCTAAACTAAGGAATTTCTCCTTCCTCGAGAACATCTGCACCTCCTGATATGCCCAAGCCAAACTGAACTTTCCATTCTGGAATAACCCCAGGCATCTATTGAACCATCTATTCTCATAAAAAACTACAAAAGTTCCTTGCTTTACCTTCATTCTCATCTCTTACAAAACCCTGGCTCTTCTATCCCCATAATGAACAACTTTCATTGCCATAGGAAACAAAGTGCTGTTTGTTTCTGTTGAGGCCATCTTCAGTCTCCCTCATTTTTGTGTCACCTCAATCAGTCTCAATCTAAGAACTACTCTTATTCTCTTATTTTAGAATTCTCCTTCTTGAGCAAACATGCCATCATTAGGAGTTAGTCTTCATTTCTTTCTCAAAACTCATCCATTAGCTATTCTTGTAACCTTGCCTCCGGGACATACCAGTTTGTCTGCTCCTTCTCCACTACCATCTTCTCAGGCACTATTATTTTTGACCTGGACAGCTACAAAGATCTCTTCCTGTGTCTCTCCCAATTTTCACACTTGGTTCTATGTAATAAACTACCAGAAAGCCAGAGGAAGCTTAAAGGTGAGTTCTAAACATGGCTTACTTAAGCCTCTGATTCCCTGTTCCCAGAGAACAGATCTGAGTTAAAGATTACTATAACATTTCAGTATTCAATCTCAGAAAGCTAGAGTGAGGGACAAAGGAAGGAGGTTAGGGATGGGCCTTGAACCTATGTTTCTCTTTATCATTAAGTGAAGCTGCTCTAGTTAGTGGGCTGATGTTTTTGTTTGGATTTAGAAAAAAAAATCCATGAAAATTCATGGACTAATATTGATGGGTTTTGTGGAACTGGTTAGATCATGAGAAAATTAATATCAATGCTATATGGATTTTTAATATAGTGGAATTATCAGGAGGTAGTGAACATTCAGTGATAGAATCAAATTAGAAGTAATTCACTGGAATTGTAGGCTGGAAAGGTATACATTTTACTCAGTCTCTTCTTCCTCTTCCTGCTTCCTCATGCCCATGAGGTGAGCAGCCTCCTCTGACTCATTTTCCCATGGCCATGATCAACCTAATCTAAGGCACACAGCACAGAGGTCTAGTGATCATAGACTGAAATGATGACCAATGCTTTGTTCCTTCTTGTCTATAAAGACGTGTGTGAACTATGTGTTATGCCTGGAGGGTGTAGTTCATAACACCTATCATATCATATAACTTGTCACCTCCTCTAAGAAGGCTTTTCTTGTTCTCTGAGCTTTTTGAAACATCCTGAAGTGTTCTGCTGGCAATACTACTTATCTCTTTGTCCTAAGTAGGTTGTTCTCTACCAAAATTAATTGTATTCAAAAGGTTGTCATAAAAGTTTTGTCCATCATTTCAACACAAGTGATATGAATGGACATTAGGAACATTCTTCTTAGAGAAAATAGCTAGTCACAAAACAATAAATACTGCATTGTTCTACTTATGTGAGAACCTCAAGTAGTCACATACATAGAGATAAAAAGTAGGATGATGACTGCTTGGAGCTGGAGCTAGGAAGAATGGAGAAGAAATATGTAATAAAAATAGTTTCAGTTTTGCAGGTTCTAGGGCTAGATTGTGCAGCTATATGAATGTGTCCTCTATTGAACCATACATGTAAAATGACTAAGAGAATAATTTTTTCAAGTATTTATATGTATATTTTTTCTTTTTTTATAGCTACCTTTAAATTACAAATTATTTTAAAATTCACAGCCAACATAGAAAAATAAAATAGAATGATTCATAGACAAAGTCCTGGTCTTTGGCTTACTGATGGATAAAATGAATTTACAGATGGTAGCAGGCAAACTTGTGAAATGTCTCATTTCCAACTTATCCATATGTCAAACAAACTTGAGAATTACTCTATTTTTCTTCATTTTGCACAGCAATAAAAATGGTAGTGAGTTTGAATCAGGAGTGATTACAAGACTGTAAAGTCAGACAATATGCCAGGATTTAGGTAATCTGAGACTTAACAATGATCAAATGTAAAACTGTATCTGAATTTCAAAATGAGCACATTAAAAATTATTGTTTTTTTTCATGGCACAAAATGTACTTAGGTTTTATTTTCAAAAATTTCATATTTAATGTTGTACATTTAGTGAAACAAGTGACAAAGTTGACCATAATAAAATAAACTCATATCAAAATAAATGAAATTAAATTTTAGACTTGTTGTATAAAGGTTGCAAGATCAGAAAACAGCCAAAACAATGAACTATCCACTGCTAGAATTCCATGCAATTTTCCACACAAAATGCAAAATTTATTTAAGATAGATGGAGATTAAATTTTTTTATTGATCTTTATTTTATTCCTAGAGCTCTTAAACCATTAAATGATACAGTACAAACCTGAAGTTTTAATTACAGTTATACTTTCTTCAACTGGGAGCTAACCACTATAATACCAAAAAGTTTGGAAAGTGTCACTACTGAAACTTGCAGTGTTTATTTTCTCCTTTTTTGATTTTTAAAATTTATTTTTAAATAAAGTCTCATTTCTTATCCATGTATCCCCTTGTTCAAAATCCCTTCCCCCTCCTGCCCCTCCCACTCACTCTCTTTTCACCCAATATCCTTATTTCCACCCCAGCAAGGGCAGGAGGTCCCAAAGTCCAAAGGTGGCTTAGTTCAGCATCCATTCCAGGCAGATCTGCTTTCCTAATCCCAACATCAAGACTGAGTCAGGTGTTCCTCTGGAGGAAGTGGACTCCAAGGTGCCAGTCCAAGATGTTTCTGATCCCAAGCTGTTCAGTGGTTATGGTTTGCAGCTTGAATATGCTTTGATTTTGTTTAAAGTCCACTAATGAGTGAGTATATGCCCTGCTTATCTTTCTGGAACTCAGGAGGATATTCTCCAAATCCATCCATTTGCCTATGAATTTTAGGATGTCAATTTTTTCTTACTGCTGAGTAGTACTCTGTTGTGTAGATGTACTACAGCTTGTTAATCCATTCTTTAGTTGAGGGGCATCTAGGTTATTTCCAGGTTCTTGCTATTATAAATAATGTTGCTATGAACATAGTTGAGCTAATGCTTTAGGGGTGCAAATGTACATATTTAGGATGTATGCCCAATAGTGATATTGCTGGATCCTTGGGGGAAACTGAGTCCCAGTTTCCTGATAAACCATTATACTACATTTCAGAGTGGCTGAAGAAGCTTACACTCCCACTAACAATGGAGGAGTGTTCCCCTTGCTCCACAACCTCTCCAGCAGGCTATCATCTGTGCCTTTTGTCTTAGCCAACCTGACAGGTGTCAGGTGGTATCTCAAAGTTGTTTTGATTTGCATTTCTCTAATGGCTGAGGATACTGAACATTTTTTCAAGTGCTTTCCAGCCATTTGTAATTCTTCTGCTGAGAATTCCCTTTTTAATTCTGAACCCCATTTTTTATTGGGTTATTTAGGGCTTTGGGCTCTAGTACCTTGAGTTCTCTAAATATTTTAGAGTTCAGTCCTATGTAACTTGCAGGATTGATGAAAATCTTTTTCCATTCTGTAGGCTGTCATTTTGTCTTATTGGCTGTGTCCTTGGCTTCCTAGAAGCTTCTAAGTTTCAGGAGGTCCCACTTATTGATTGTTGTTCTTAGTGTCTGTGCTAATGGTGTTATATTTAGGAAGTGGTCACCTGTGACAATGTGTCGGAGGGTATTTCCCACTTTCTTTTCTATCAAGTTCAGTGTGGTTGTATTCATGTTGAGATCTTTGATCCACTTGGATTTGAGTTTTTGTGCAAGGTGATAGTCATGGATATATTTATATTTTTCTACACACAACCATCCAGCTTGGCCAACACCATTTGTTAAAGATACTATTTTTTTCCGTTGAATATTTTGGGCCTCTTTTTCAAAGATCAGGTTTTTAGGTAAATGTCGGGATCTTCAATTCGATTCCATTGATCCACAAGTCTGTTTTTATGCCAGTACCACACTGTTTTTTATTACTGTAGCACTATAGTATAATTTGTTTTTTATTTATTTATTTTATAATTATGAATAAAGTAACATTTTCTATCCTTGTATATCCTTATTCAAAGTCCCTTTCCCCTCCCACTCCCTCCAGTCTCCCTCTCTTATCCACATCTCCCCATCTCCTCCCCAGCATGGGCAGGAGGTCCCAAGGTTCCAATATTGCTCAGTTCAGCATCCACTCCTGGCAGATCCAGTTTCCTCACCCCAACACCAAGACTGAGTCAGGTGTTCCCCTACTAAGGTGCCTCTCCCAGGTGTTTCAGATCCCTAGCTATTCAGTGGTTGTGGTTTGCAGCTTGGACATGCTTTGCTTTTTGCTTTTTTTGTTTAGAGTACATTGATGAATGAGTACATCCCCTGCTTATCTTTCTGGGTTTGAGACACCTCGTTCAGGAGGATATTCTCCAAATCCATCCATTTGCCTGCAAATTTTAGGATATCATTTTTTCTTACTGCTGAGTAGTACTACATTGTGTAGATGTACCACAGTTTGTTAATCTATTCCTGAGTTGAGGGGCATCTAGTTTGCTTCCAGGTTCTTGCTATTACAAATAATGCTGCTATGAACATAGTTGAGCTAATGCCTTTGGACTGTGAATGTGCATCTTTAGAGTATACACCCAGAAGTGGTATTGCTGGGTCCTTGGGGAGATTGATTCTCAGTTTTCTGAGAAACCGCCATACTGCATTCCAGAGTGACTGAACAAGCTTACACTCCCACCAGCAATGGAGCAATGTTCCCCTTGCTCCACAACCTCTCCAGCATAGGCTATCATCTCTGTCTTTTATCTCAGCCAATCTGACAGGTGTCAGGTGGTATCTCAAAGTTGTTTTGATTTGCATTTCTCTGATGGCTAAAGAAGTTCAGCACTTTTTCAAGTGCCTTTCAGCCTTTCGTAATTCCTCTGCTGAGAATTCCCTTTTTAATTCTGAACCCCATTTTTTGATTGGGTTATTCAAGATTTTAGGCTCTAGTTTCTTGAGTTCTTTATATATTTTAGAGATCAGTCCTCTATCAATTGTAGGGTTAGTGAAAAATATTTCCCATTATTTATGCTGTTTTCTCCTATTGACAGTGTCCTTTGCTTTACAGAAGCTTCTCAGTTTCATGAGGTCCCATGTATTGATTTTTGTTCTTAGTGTCTTTGCCACTGGTGTTATATTTATGAAGTGGTCGCCTGTGCCAATGCATTGGAGGGTATTTCCCACTTTCTTTTCTATCAAGTTCAGAGTGGCTAGCTTTATTTTGAGGTCTTTGATGCACTTGGATTTGAGTTTTGTGCAGGGTGACAGGCTTGGATCTATTTGCACTTTTTTTTTATACACTACCATCCAGCTATGCCAACACCATTTGTTAAAGATACTATCTTTTTTTCCATTTAATATTTTGGGCCCCTTTGTTAAAAATCAGGTGTCCATAGGTTTTTGGGTTAATGCCCTATCCTCAATTCAATTCCATTGATCCACAAGTCTGTTTTTATGCCAGTATCAGGCTGTTTTTATTACTTTAGCTCTATAGTATAACTTGAAATCTGGGATGCTGATGCCTCCTGAATTTCTTTTGTTGAGCAAAATTGTTTTGGCAAACCTAG
This sequence comes from Sigmodon hispidus, assembly GCA_004025045.1. NCBI lineage: Eukaryota > Metazoa > Chordata > Mammalia > Rodentia > Cricetidae > Sigmodon > Sigmodon hispidus. The sequence goes on along the minus strand of PVIH01016121.1, from coordinate 35,924 downwards.
CTTTCCTGTTATTCCAAATGAAATTGAGTATTGTTCTTTCAAGGTCCAAAAAATATTGTGTTGGGATTTTGATGGGAATTTCATTGAATCTGTAGATTGCCTTTGGTAGAATTGCCATTTTTACTATGTTGATCCTAGCTATCCAGGAACATGGGAGATCTTTCCGTTTTCTGATATCCTCCTCAATTTCTTTCTTTAGTGACTTTAATTTTTTGTCAAATAGATCTGTTACTTCTTTGGTTATAGTTACTCCAAGGTATTTAATGCTATTTGTAGCTATTATAAATGGTGATGTTTCCTTTATTTCTTTTTCAGCACTTTTATCTTTAGTGTATAGAAGGGCTAATTATTTCTTTGAGTTAATTTGTATCCTGCTACATTGCTGAAGTTGTTAGTCATCTGTAGGAGTTCCCTGGTAGAATTCTGTGAGCCACTTATGTATCCAATCATATAATCTGCCAATAAAGATAGTTTCCTTTTTCTTTCCCAATTTGTATCCCCTTAATCTCCTTTAATTCTCTTATTGCTTTAGCTAGAATTTCAAGAATTATATTGAATAGATAAGGGGAGAGAGGACATCCTTTTCTAGTTCCTAATTTTATTGAGATTGCTCTAAGTTTTTCTCCATTAAATTTGATGTTGGCTGTTTTCTTCTTGTAAAATGCCTTTATTATATTTAGGTATTTTCCTGTATTCCTGATTTCTCCAGGGCTTTTATCATAAAGGAGTGTTATATTTTGTCAGAGACTTTTTCAGCATCTAAGGATATGATCATGTGGTTTTTTTCCTTCAGTTTGTTTATATAATGGATGACATTTATGGTTTTTCATATGTTGAACCAACCCTGCATTTCAGGGATGAAGCCTACTTGGTCATGGTGGATGATGTTTTTTATATATTGTTGTATACAGTTTTCCAAAATTTTGTTGAGAATTTTTGCATCAATATTCATGAGGGAAATTGGTCTTTATTTCTCCTTTGTTGTGTCTTTGAGTGGCTTGGGTATTAGGATTATCATGGCATCATAGAAGGAATTTGGCAATATTCCTTCATATTCTACTGTGTGAAATAGTTTGAGGAGTAATGATATTAGTTCTTCTTTGAATGTCTGGTAGAATTTTGCACTGAAACCATCTGGACCTGAGCTTTTTATACCTGGGAGGCTTTTAATAACAGCTTCAATTTCCTTTAGCATTATAGGACTGTTTAGGTAATTTCTCTATTCTTGATTTAATTTTGGTAAATGGCACCTGTCCAAAAAGCTGTCCATTTCTTCTAGGTTTTCCAATTTTTTGAAAATTCAGACCCAGTCCAGAGATAAGCAGATTCTGGCTCCTATACCACCACACTTCCAGGGACTTTCTCTCTGGGTCCAGGGTCAATCCCTAGACTCTGATCTCAGCTCTCCATAGTAGACAGGAGATAGGGTTTCTCTGTGAAGGATTCCTCCAACCACACCTAAAAGAGGGAATCCTGGAAGGCCCCAACTACAACTGCATCAGCAGAGAAAGACTAAGGATTTTGAAAATCATACTTCCTGGGACTTGCTCTCCAGATCCAGGGTCCATCCCTAGACAATGACCTTAGCTCTCCCTAACAGACAGGAGCTAGGGTTTGGCTGTGAGGGGCTCAAACAGCCATACCTAAAACACAAGCCCTCTTGCCACAACTGACTTGGAGCTGCCTAATTGTGAACCACTGAAGCCATGGGCAGATGCCAGTACAAAAATACATATAACAATATAAAGAACAACCAGGCAATGACAGAAGAAACTGCTGGTTCTACAACTACAGGACCTGAACAGAGCAATGAAGAGGAAACAGAAGGAAACAACACCACCAAAAACACCTTTATCAAGATTATTGAAGCCTTCAAAGAAGATATAAAATATTCCCTTAAAGAAATAGAAGAAAATACAAATGAAAAATTGGAAGAGATGATCAAATCCTGGAAAGAAAACCAAGAAAAGGTAAACCAAAAAATGAAAGAAACATTCCTGGAACTTAAAACTGAAATAGAAGCAATAAAAAAGGCACAAAATGAGGCAAAAGTGGAAATAGAAAATTTGAAGAAATGAGGTGGAACTACAGATACAAGCATAACCAACAGAATCCAAGAGATGGAAGAGAGAATCTCTGGAGTGGAAGACTCAGTAGCAGAAATAGATACATCAGTCAAAGAAAATACTAAAATCAAAAAAGTCATAACACAAAATGTTCAGGAAATCTGGGCCACTGTGAAAAGACCTAACCTGAGAATAATAGGAATAGAGGAAGGAGAAGAATACCAGCTCAAAGGCACAGATAAAGTATTCAATAAAATCATAGAAGAAAACTTTTCTAAGTTAAAGAAGGAAATGCCTATAAAGATACAAGAAGCTTACAGAACACCAAATAGATATGACCCCCCAAAAAGTCAGCACACCACATAATAATCAAGCCACAAAACATACAGAACAAAGAAAAAATTTTAAGAGCTGCAAAAGAAAAGGGCCAACACTCATAAAAAGGCAGACCCATCAGAATGACACCTGAATATTCAATGGAAACGATGAAAGCCAGAAGGGCTTGGTCAAAAGTTATACAGACACTAAAAGAGCATGGCTGCCAAACTGGGATACTATACCCTGCAAAATTATCAATCACCATAGATGGAGTAAACAAGATATTTTATGACAAAGTCAGACTGAAACAATACCTATCTACCAATCTGGCCCTCCAGAAAGCATTAGAGGGAAAACTCCAATCTAATGATCCCAGATACACCCACAAAACCTCAAAAACTCAATAATCCCACAGAAGAAATGTCCAGAGAAAGGAAATACATAGAAGCTATTACCAAAATTAGTAGGAAACATCAATCAGTGGTCACTAATATCCCTTAATATCTATCTTTGGGATTGAAGTGTGTTTCTTGTGTGCAGCAGAGGAATGGTTTCTGTTTTTGTATCCATCTTGTTAGGGTGTGTCTTTTTATAGGTGAACTAATTCCATTGATATTAAGGAATATTAGTAACCACTGATTGTTATTTTCTGTTATTTTTGGTGGTAGCTTTTATGTATTTCCTTTTTCTGGGCTATTCTTCTGTGGGATTACTGATTTTTTGTGGTTTCGGGAGTGCATTTGGGAACCTTAGGTTGAAGTTTTCCCTCTATTGCTTTCTGAAGGGCCAGATTTGTGGATAGGTATTGTTTCAGTCTGACTTTGTCATGAAATATCTTGTTTACTCCATCTATGGTGACTAATAGCTTTGCTTTGTATAGTATTCTGTGTTGGCATCCATGTTCTTTTAGTGTCTTTATAACTTATGACCAGCACCTTCTTGCATTCATTGTTTCTACTGAATAGTTAGGAGTTATTCTGATGGGTCTACCTTTACAGGTATGTTGGCCCTTAAAATTTTTTCTTTGTTCTGTATATTTTGTGTCTTGATTATTATGTGACGAGCAGACTTTTGTTGGGGGTCAAATATATTTAGTGTTCTGTAAGCTTCTTTTACCTTTATAGGCATTTGCTTCTTTAGGTAGGTTGAGCAAGTTTTCTTCTATGATTTTACAGAATACATTATCTGTGCCTTTGAGCTGATATTCTTCTCCTTCTATTCCTATTATTCTCAGGTTAGGTCTTTTCCTGGTGTCCCAAATTTCCTGAATGTTTTGTGTTACACATTTTTTTGTTTTTATTGTTTTCTTTGACTGATGTATCTATTTCCACTATTGAGTCTTCTCCAGAGATTCTCTCTTCTATCTCTTGGATTTTGATGGTTATTCTTGAATCTGTAGTTCTAGCTCTTTTCTTCTGATTTTCTATTTCCACCTTTGCCTTATTTTGTGCTTTTTTATTGCTTCTATTTTAATTTTTAGTTTCTGGAATGTTTCTTTCATTTGTTGCTCTTTCTTTTCTTGTTTCTCTGTGTTTTCTTTCAAGTATTTGTTCATCTCTTCCAGTTTTTTGTTTGCCTTTTCTTCTATCTCTTTAAGTGAATTTTTAATATCCTCTTTTAAAGGCTTCTATAATCTTCATAAAGGTGTTTTTGAGGTTGTTTCCATCTGTTTCCTCTTCATTGCTGTGTTTAGCTCCTGGTGTTATATAACCACCAGTTTCTTTTGGTGTTGCCTTGTTTTTTATATTGTTAGATGTATTCTTGTGTTGGCATCTGCCCATTGTTTCAGTTGTTCATATTTAGTCAGCTCTTAGTCTTTTGTGGCTAGAGGGCTTGCATATCTCCTGTCCGCCCTGAACATGGGGTTGGCAAGGTCTCTGACTTTGCTCTGGACACAGGTCTGCATTTCAAAGGCCTTTGTCTGTCCCTCTTTGATGACACAACTCATCCTGGGAGGTGGAGCCTGGCCAAGGCCTACCAGATATTCTTCTGGTAGGAATATCTGGTGAAAGTCCCTCCCAGTTTTAGCCTAGGGCCAGTCAGCTAGCTGAGAGCCTGAGATTAGGACCCTGACCCCTCCACACACACTAGAGGGATTTTCTGTGCTGGAAGCCCAGGAGCTGAGGTTCCCTCACCTTTGAGTTTGCTTTAGACATGGTGGAGTCTGTCTGTTATGATGTAGCTCACCCTCTATATTTTTATATTTTATATTAATTTCTCCCATTCCTTCTTCTAGTCCTCCCCCAGCTTCTTCCCTCTTACTTCCCTCCCCACCCTGTTCATTCCCCAGAGAAGGCAAGGAATTCCAAGGTGAGTCAATTCAGTCTGGCTTATCCAGTTGAGGTAGGACTGAGTGCCTCACCCAAGTATCAAGGATGAGAAAGGTATTCTTCAGCTAGGCATGGGCTTTGAGAAGCCAGTTCCTGAACCTGGGATAGACTGGTTCAATTTCAAGAGGCTCCATCAACTGCCCATGCCTTTCGACTGTCATCTACATTCAGAGGGTTTAGTTCCTTTTTTTATTTGTAAAATAAAGTCTTTTTTATCCATGTATCCCCTTGCTCCCCCACCATTTCCCCTCCCAAACCCTCCTGGTCAGTCTTCAGCCTTCCTCCTCCCCATCCCCTCTCCCAAAAGGGCAAGAAGTCTCAAGGTTTAGGTCCTTTCTATAAAGGTTTGTTAGCTGTTATTTCAGAGTCTGCGAGAACCCACAGGACAACCTAATCTATGGATCTCCTCATTGTGATCCACATCCCTCTGCCCATGTCAGCTGGACCAGTAGCTCAGTCTGGTGTTTAGTTATGGATCTCTGCATCTGCCTCTATCAGCTGCTGAATTAAGGTTGTATAATGACTATTAGGGTGATCATTTATGTGATAATAGGGAAAGACCAGTTTAGGCTCCCACTATTACTTGGACTCATAGCTGTACTTATCCTGTTGGTTCTTGGGTAGCAGGTTTCTCTCTAATCCCACAATAGCTCCCTCTCTCAGAATATACATACATTTCTTTCCTCTCCCTCTCTTTTGCTCCCATCTCATTCTCTCATGTTTTTTTTTTCACCTCCCTTTGTTCCCCCTCCTCCTCATATCATGGCAGTTTTCGCAGGAGATCTTCTTTATTTCCCATTCCCAGGGATATCTATGGATGTCTCTCTTAAGTTTCTCCTGTTACCTTATTCCTGGAGGAGGTATGGACTGAAGCCTGGTTATCCTCTGTATTGTGTTTAAAATTCACTTATGAATGAGTAAATACCATGTCTGTCTTTCTGGATTTGTATTGCCTTACTCAGAATAATACTCTACAGATCCATCTATTTGCCTGCAAATTTCAGGATATCATTTTTTTATTGCTGAGTAGTACTCTATTGTGTAAATGTACCACAATTTTTCAATCTATTCTTCAGTTGATGGGCATCTAGATTGTTTCCAGGTTCTGGCTATTATGAATAATGCTGCTATGAGCATAGTTGAGCTAATGCCCTTGGGGTAAGAATGTGCATCCTTTGGGTATATGCCCAATAGTGGAATTGCTGGACCATTGAGGAGATTGATTTCCAGTTTTTTTGTGGAACATCCATACTGATTTCCAAGTGGCTGTACAAATTTACTTTCCCACCAGCAGTGTAGGAGTGTTCCCCTTGCTCCACAAAACTTCAGCATAGGTTGTCATCTGTATTTCTGATGTTTGAAAATCTGATATAAAATGGTATCTCAGAGTTGTTTTGATTTGCATTTCTCTAGTGGCTAAGGATATTGAGCAATTTAAGTATCTTCCAGCCATTTAGAGTTAAAGTGATAAATTTTATATTATGTACTTTCCTACTATAATTACTACTGTGAAGTACAGCCATAACAATATTTTGGGGTGATGACTTTTTGTCAACTTTCCAAGTGAGGCCCACCTTGAACCTGGACAGACTGTGGTGACTACCCATTTACAAGGTATTCGAGAAAGGATGCATTATAACGGAGTCATAATGATGACATAGCAAAATAAGGCACTTACTCTCTTGGCTTCCTGAAATCTTCCTGTATAAAGTCTGCCTACCAGGAGTCTACTACACTACAGATGCTACATGGAGAGACCAATAATGATTTATGTAAGATGTGTCTGCTTTTCACCCAGCTACTTTAGTCTTGCCAGAACCAGTCACCAGGCTTGTGAGTAAATAAGTGGGTCCTGGCTGATTCTAGCCCTAGCCTTCAAGTTGCCCCCATTGATACTGAGATTGTTCGCTGCCTTCTCTAAGCCCTGCCCAGGTCAGAGATTGTCAAGCACAATAAATGTTGTTCATAAGGTGACAAATCTATCCTGATTGATTTATATATTTTTCTATTTTAATACCAAAGATTCCATATCTCTGGAATATCTCCAGTTTCAGGCAAACGAGGACCATGAAAGTGTTGGGTATTGTGCCCCATATTCACTTATTAAATCCTAATCCAAAGTCCCTCAAAATTTCTTTTTCTAGGTAATGACTTTATAAAGACAGAATTAAGATAAAAGTAAGGTTGTTAGAGTAAGCCCTAATCATGTATCACTAAAGTCCTTCTTCTAAAGAAGAGATTTGAGGACAGGCTGTACATAGATAGGGAGCACCAATGTGAACACAGGGCAAGATGGTGACCATCTTTAAAGGAAGGAAAGATGTTCAGAAGAAGCCAGTTCTGCTGATGACGGGATCATGGACTTCCAATTCCAGGAACTATGGGAAAATTAGTTTCTGTTATTAAGTCACCCAATCTGTGGTGTTTCTTATGGCAGCACAAACTGACTCATAGAGTTGTTCATTGTTGTGGATTGAATGTTTGTGTTCCCTCAAAATTCATAATGAAGTCCTATCCCCTATTGTGATGATATTTTGAGGTGGAGACTTTGGGAAGTGATCAGGTTTAGATGAGGTCATGAGGGTGAGAACCTCATAATAGGATTTGTGCCTTTACAAGGCAGAGATCAAGAGGCCATGTGAGGACTTAGTGAGAACACTGCCATCTACAAGCCAAGAAGAGAGACCTCGTCATGAGCATGTTTGCTCACACCCTGTTCATAAATAGCTTAGCTTCAGATTTTTTCTTTTTTTTATTTCCCTTTCTTCTTCCTTCCTTCCTCCCTCTCTCCCCCTCTCTCTTCTTTAGTCTTTCTTTTTTTTTTGAGACAGTCTTCTTTTATAGTCCAGGCTTTCCTTAAACTTGCAATTTCCAGGGATGTACTATAATGACAAGCACAATGTCTCAGAATTTTGACAATCTACACTGTGTTCCTGTGTATGATAGAACCCAGGGCCTTGCATGTGCCTTCTTACAACTGTGTTGTTACATCAGTGAACTAACTGAGACAGCAATGCTTTTTCTTCTTGTACTGAGACCATAAGATGTGAGGCAGTTTGTTCTGTAGCAATACAAATAAGGACAATTAGATAGTTAACCCTTGAAGACATGGGTAGTATCTTTTTTTAATCCGTTCCCAGAACTTCACACATAAATATTCTTCAGAGGGTATTTTAAATGTGGGAATGACTGGCTGAACAATTGGTATGTTGAGAAGCAGGCAGTGGGCATCCAAAATAGGTAGCACATTAGGTGGATTATATAACTTTATATAACTAGGCTTTTCCATATCTTTGTGCATAAAGCAATGTGACAAAACAGATTGCCTTTAGTAGCTTAAGCCTGTTTCTTTACTCTGGCAAGCAAAGGCTGTGTGATTGCTTCTACATTTCTGCAATTGCTCAGTGGCCCAAATGTGGTTACCAGTCAGACCTTTTGTTTATTTAATTTCCCACCCTGCAGGAGCTATCGAAACATGTAAAAATCATCTTGCCTTACATCTGCTTCTCCAATCATCACAGGCTGAGATTTCAAACCATTATCTGTCTATAATGATGTCTCTCTTTTTTCCATCATGTTCAGATTGATTGAATTTGAAAGTCTTGGATCCTTTTTTTGCTGAAAGATGACCCTCCAGGGTTTATAACTCCTCACCCAGGTCTCCATTTGTAGTCATCAACATTAAATTGTTCTCTTCTAGTTAAGCTGCAGGTGTATTAAACTAGTAAAATAAACACCACTGCTCACATTTGTGTGCAATCCAGAATATTACCCAGATGTTGGGAGGAGTACCATGGGATCAGCTGTGGGAAAGCCACACAAGCTGCTATCATGAGCAAAGGCCCTTGACAGATGATGTGCAACCCACAGTGAGATGTGCTGGGGTGGTGGATTCCAAGAGGATTCCATACCAGTGGATTCCATCATTAACACTTGACTTGACTCTCATTGCAACAACATTGTTGACTGGAGGGATAAACATCTGGATTAAAAGAAAATAAGGCTTTCTACCTAATTCAGAGTTAGACTCTGCAGCATCAGAAGGTCAGGAGTCAGTGATACTGTCCTGGTTCCTGGGACAGCAAGTCTTCTAATTTAGATCTGGTTGCTTCCATTGTGTGTCCCTGGGAGTTATAGTGATGGAACATGTAGCTAATCTCCAACTTTGGAGTGAGTATGCAACAGATGAAAAAGAGAAGATCATTTTAAAATCTTAAATACTTTACAGATTACATGATTTACTAATGTATATTTCAATAACATTTCTTAAACAGAATACATACAGATCAAGGAGCAGATCATGGGGGCTGTAAAGGTGGCTCCGAAGTTAAAAATAAATACTACTATTGCAGAGACCCAAGTTAGGTTCCCAGTAACCATGCCAGGCAACAAACAACTAGAATGCCATCTCCAGGAGGATCTGGTGCCCTCTTCTGGCCTCTGTGGGAACTCATATGCACATGGTATGCCCTTCTCTGCACACAGACACACATATACACATAAATAAAAAAATAAAGATAAACTCATTTTTAAAAAGCAAAACCTTCAGCATCCCAAACGTCCCTCATTGCTTCCCAATCATCATCTAGATGCCCTAAGCTCATTTCTGCTTTGATATCCAAGTGTATCAATGTTTTGCCTACTTGGAACCTTATGTTAATTCAATTTTGGATCAGGTTTCTATTTGCTTGATTCAGTATCTGTGAACTTTACCAAGATGTTTTATAATCATTCTCATAACTATAGGACCTGTTGCTTAAATTTCATGGACTTTATTTTGGAAGTTTTCTGCTATTTGAAGAAAAATGTAATGAGCATATTATTTGAACTAGAATTAAGAGAGTGCATCAATATACATTTATCCTGTTCATGCTGCAGTTCTTCACTTCTTGGATATTCTGTGCTTTGGAGAAAATACATATACTTGAGTAATTGGTAATGTCAAGGTTTGGGTGGCTATTGCTTTAAGGAGACCATCTGCTGAAGCAGAATTTTCAAGAACAACTGCATTGGAATAACCCAGGAAGACTTATTAAAAGAGACCATTTCTTAGCTTTATTCCAGATTGGCTTGAGCAGAACCCTAGAATGCACATTTTAATCAGTTCATCTAATAATTCTCAGGCAACCATTGCGTCAAAAGGAATTTTGCTTTTATAAGTCTCCAATGCCAGTGCATGCTACATGCAGATGTATGGAGAGTAATTCAATAAGCCTTCTTAATCTCTAAGGACAACAAATAAAACAATCAACTGGGGACTACAGCAGGACCAGAACTAGAAGAATTCTTCAGAGGATGGTTTCATGAGAAGGTGGTTTCATACTTACAGTTTGGTTCCTAGAAGCATTGCCTTGTAATAATAATTGAATAATAATAGCACAAAGATGAAATAGCACAAAGATAAAATATCAGCCACTGAGTGCTTACTAAATGTTAAATGGCATCTACAGTAAGCACTGACAGGTATCTAAAACTGTCAGAAACTTTGAAAGGTTGATATAATTATATGCAATTCATAGATGAGGAAACTAAGACACAGAAACACAGCTAGGTCACACAGCCAGAAGAAAACCAAGCTAAGGTATAACTTTTAGGCAAGCAACATTCACACAAATGTATAGGTCTGAGTAGAACTTCTCTGAGTACATATACTGAAGAGAGTCTGGTATATATAGGTCACCATGAAGATGGCTCCATGATGTCTGGGTGTTAGCTGGATGGTTTAACTGAAGCATATATATATGACCTTTTTATGTAGCTTGAACTTTTTAGAGCTGGGCAGCTGAATTGCATGACACAAATCTCAACATGGCCATCAAAGAGTAAACTTCATAACTAAAGGGAAGTCTTTTTGGTCTTCTAGGACCCAAAGTTACACATTACTCAGTCCTATTTTCAGCTAACTGTGGATATAAACTATCACTAGTCTGCCTGGGTATAAGCTTTAGTGGTTTTCATTCCAGAGGTGGTGACAGTTAAAAAATGGAAATATGTTAATAATTAAGAAGAATGACACTTGAGCCCTTGACATTCAACTTTGTATAGTTGATAGTTTTTCTTTTTATTCTCTTTGTGTGTGTGTGTGTGTGTGTATGTGTGTGTGTGTGTGTGTGTTTTACAGCCAAAGGTCACTTTCAATTGGGCAATGATTTTGACAATGGGGGTGGAAAATATTTTATTTTCTCAGGTGAGCCAAAACTCTGGGCATGAGAACTAGTTATCTGTGTTTAATAAGCTCTTTAGGCAAAGTGAATAATTTCTATGAGTTGAACTTTGAGAATCTCTGTGGCATAGAACTCCCAAAAGGCTGAGGAATTGAAGACTTGATACTACATTGTGAGAGCCTTGCTTTTTTTTTTCTTACAGATTTCCAAGTATAGCCCTGCATTTTACTATGCTTTGGGAGAATATCATAGGATTATTGTCATTAAACCTGGGTCTGGGTGATGCTAAAGAAAAAAGCCCCTCTTTCCATTTCTCCATCTCTTCCTCTGCCTCCTCCTCCACCTCCTCATTCTCTTCCTTCTCCTGTTTTTATTCAAGCTTCCTCTTTCTTAGTGCTCTTACTCTTTTAGCCATTCCATCAATTAGGAAGCTAGATGCATTATATTATTGTCATTGTTACAATTATTATTAATTTTTGTAGTGCTAAGAATAAGACCAGAGCTTTGTGTGTTCAAGGTAGGTTAGGGTTTCTATTGCTGTGATAAACAGCATGGCCAATAGCAAACTGAGCAAGAAAACGTTTTTTTTTTCAACTTATGCTATATAGTTCATGAAGGGAAGTGAGTGCAGGAACTTGGAACCTGAAGGAAATATCTCAAGGATAGATCATGCAAGAGCAATGTTTTCTGTTTGCTCTCTTTAAGCTTGCTTTATTATATATACCATCTAGGCCCACCTGTCAAGGTGTAGGTAATGTTCACAGTCGAATGGCCCTTCTTACATTAATCATTAATCAAGCAAATCCCCCAGAGACATGCATACACACCAAGCTGATAGAAGCATTTTCTTAGTTGAAGTCTTCTCTTCCCAAATGCAGCTAGCTTGTGCCAAGTTGACACAAAACTAACCAACATACTAAGCAACTCTCTAGCACTGAGCTTCATCCACATCCCACAGTGCTTCAGATCAGTAGATCTTCACTCCATTCCCTCAAATAAAACACCTTGGTTTTTATCAGGTTTCCCTGCAACAACAGCCACCAGTTGACAAGTGTTTACATTTCACCCATCACTTCTTTTTTATTTAATTTTTTACATACCCACTACTTTTTCCCTCCCTTCCCTCTTATCTCAGTCAGCCCCAGCTTTTCCCCTTCATATTTCCCCATTCACTCCTCAGAGAGGATAAGGACTCCCAGGGTGAGTCATTACACTCTGGAGTATCCAAATGAGGCAGGACCAAGACCCTCCCCCAGTTTCAAGGTTGAGCAAGGTATCCCTCTGTAGTGAATGGGCTCCAAAAAGTCAGTTCATGATAGAGAAATACCCAAGAACCTACAAACATGACCCCAGTTAAGACTCCAAACAATAGTGGAGAAGGTAACAGAACTAGCCTTCCCCTGTAATCAAATTGATAGAACCTTCATCCAGCAACTGATGGAATTAGATGCAGAGATTAATACCTTAGGATTGGGTTAAACTGAAGAGAGTCCAGCTGAAGAGAGAGAGTAGGCATTATATGAGCAAAGTGGTCAAGATATGATGAGGAGACCCACAGTGGGATCACCCAGCACTTCTAATCACCTTTGTTGCCACTTTTGTAAAATAAGAAAATGGCCAGTGATTAGAAGACAGAGAAAACCAGAACACAGGAGGCTGAGGGCAAAAAATGAACCCACAGAAGCAAAATGACTAGAGGGAGCAGAATATTTGGGAGCCACAGCTATGATAAGGGCAACAACAACAAAAAATTCCAAAGTAGGACTACTCCTTTTAAGAGAATACATTGAGTTCATGAGACAAGAACACGTCTTACCTAGAGAATTACATACCATTGGAGTACAAAATAGAGTGCTTAGAAATGTTAGTAGTATGTTGTAGTACAGTTCAGTGGTACAGTGTTTGCCTACTATCTGAAAGGCCCAGGCTTCTATCTCCAGTGCACAAGACATTAGGGTGCAAGATCAAATTGAAAATATCATCTCAAAAATATAGCAAAAATATTAAGAATGAAACATAGAAGAGAAAAATAAGAAAACTGGGTAAAAGGCACATTTCATCAATCTTAATGAAGTGGGAATATCTTTCTGTATGTTGTGAATATCATTCTTTAAATAAAGGAATTTTTTTGGCCCTCGATGGGTATCATAAGAGTAGGTGGGGAAATCACAGCATAGGTAGGAGAAGGAGGGCAGAGTCAGAGAGAGACATGATCCATCTGCCCAGGATTCAACATTTAAGGGAACACAGGTGATCTATAGTCCATGTGGCAGGACAGATTGGTGGAAATGTGTGGAATTAAGATAAAAGAGCTAGGTAGCAATATGCCCGAGCCATAGGCCAAACAGCATGAAATTAATATAAGTGTCTGAGTCATTTTGGGGGGGCCTAAGCAGAGGTGGATGGCTAGGCACTCTGGGACCACAAGTCTGTAGGTCTGAACTGTAGAGTAGTCAGGGCCAGAAATCTCATGTTACAAATGATGTCCCATTGTGGGCCGAACACTCACATAAAGCTGTAGAAAGCTTAAAAAATTTCTAGAGCACAGAAATAGGACCAAAAAGTGGCTTCCAAGTTGTGTCTCTGAAGTGGGTCATAGTTCAGAGACATGGTGGTGTTCAGGCTTGAATTTCAAAATGTTGGGTCAGCAGGAGGCAGCTTAAACCAAGGCTGGTTCCTGAAGTCTCACAGAAGACTCAGTATAAGCAACAAGCTACATATGATCAATTTAAGGTTTCTGTTTATATTGAACAAAAAGGAAACAGAGTCAAAGATTGTTTCTTGGTAGCAGCATATTCTGAGACTGCTCTGTTTGCTAATGGTGAGCATATGTGGCTCCTTTAAGAGCAGCTTCCTGACTTGGCAAAAACTCTGTGACTCTTTAAGAGACCCTGGTACCAAACACTTAAGTGGAGTGAGTAGCAGACAGTTGTGCTCTACTTGGTGGCAGGTGGAACCTAAAATTCTCCATAGTAGAGGTGGTAAAATGTTACACAATATTTAATATTATTTTACAAATTGGGAAAATAAGCATGGCTCCAGTGCCTCCACCATGTTGAAAAGCTGAACAGGGCAATGTCAGCAGTAAAAGTAGCATTGAACAGTCTAGCATTTTAAAGATCTTCTGGTTGGAAAATGATTAATGATAAACAATAAAACAGATGCAAATTTAAAAATGGTTTACAATGTGTTTAGAATGTACATAGGCTGCAGAGAGAAAGTCCTTGAAAAAGAGAAATAAAGTATAAAAATATAATAAGCTACATAAAGATGGAAAATAGACAAAGAGTCTGGATTATGGTTATTATTGTATTTTCTTTTAATTTTTTAACTGTTAATAAACTAACTGCAGAAAGACAATAGTTTGCAAAGGCTGCTAAGTTAAACAAACATATATTTTAAAGGTATCTTGACTTTGCAATTTGTGTCTTACGATATGTTGCTTTGGAAAGGAGGTTCCACAGAACATGAGAACATATGGACTGCTTCCAGGCTAATATGGTTTTATCAACCAAGACCATGTGAATATTCTCTGATGGGAAGAGATGATCACATCAGCTTCAAGGCTACAGACTTAGATGATCCAGCCTCAGAACCCTCAAAAGATTGTCAATGCCCCTCAATCAGCAGAAAGTAATAATGGAAAGTTACACCCAAATTTCCAAAATATTGCTTATAGAAGTTTGTTTTCATTATAAATTGTTAATGTTCATAGTCAAGATCTTTCTAAGAAGAAAAAGGGGTTATGGTATATGAATGATTTTAAAGAGATAGATTATTGAATTTAACCTAAAAATCAGCTGTTAATCTCAAAATATTTTAAACTGGTATGAATTTTGGCTTATTGATACAATTTTAAGGTCAATTTTGTTATGCTGTTTGTATTTTTCTATTATTGTTTAAGGTATGATGCTTGTGTAGCTCATTTAAAATTGTAATGTATAATTAAGAAATGCAGATTAATAGTCATCTATGACAGCCAAATTTATAGTAATGTTAGATATTTAGGTATGCAAAGATATATTTCAATTAGATAGGTAATCTTCAAACACTTCAGAGACCTATATAATATGGCATGTAAAATATTTTAAGAACTTAGACATTTCTGGACAGTGAGATAGGTCTGCTCCTGGAAGCACCAATCTACAAGAGAATAATGGGCATCAAAGAGACTTCAGGTGGAATTTACTTTGGTTATCTACAAGACAAGAAATTATTCTTGTACTGACTGCTAGACAGTATGCTGAATAAACTGAACATGTAGGATCTTTAGAAAAGTGACCTCTGAACTTTGGCAGAAGAAGCTGATATGGTCCTTCAGGTTCCTGATTTGCCTGAAAACTGCCAGACATTCTTTAGGACACAAGGAGAAGTGACTGAAGACCTATGCCAGAATGGGCAGAGCTGTTCTTCAGATTTCCTGCTTCAATGAAAGATATGCCAGAGACTCTAGGCCTGTAGACTTAAGATGGATGCCCCAGTGTTACAAAGGAACTCTGGGTGACTGTCCAGGCAGCCAGATGTCATCTCTGTTTTTTCTAGATTTTTGGAAGTTGCTTGCACTTCCTGTTTACTTGTGTGTTATATCCTTCTGTGGTCTTTGATATAATTGAAGATTAGATAGTTATAGTTATTAGTTTTTTAGTCATTATAAAAAGTATAGTAGATATGAAGCTTTAGACTTACAAGGATAAGATAGATATTTTCTTTAATTTTGTTAAATACAAATAAACTAGATATTGTAACTAATTCTTGCTTGATAGCTGTTTTGAACATGTAATTTTACTATATTAAAATAGAAACATTCCCTTTTGATTAGACAGAAAAGGGGAAGTGATGTGGGAATGTCTTCCTGTATGCTGTTGTATTGTGGTTTCTGGCCTGGACTTTCTGGGCCTGGTCCAGAAGTTTTACCAGATGTCTGGCAGTTTGGCAGAAACACTCACAGTCACACAGAGACACACAGATGCTTAGGTTAATTTTCTGCTGATTGACCTAAGATCCAGGCATATAAATTGCTAACTCCTTCTTCTGAACTCAACCCATCTTGTTCAGCCATGTGGCTCAGTATCTTTTCTCAGAGCATCATTTCAACTTCTTTTCTCTGCATCATCTCCTGGAATCTATGTTGTCTCTCTGGTGTCTCTGTGGCATCTGTCTCTGTTCTGAGATGTTCCTGAGTTTTCTTAGCCTGGTAGCCCTGTCCACACTTCCTGTCTGCGTTTTGGCCAATCAGCTTTTATTAAACCCATAGACAGGACAAATATTTACAATGATAGGAAATAGTAGCAACATAACATAATCCCACTACATGCTGTGAATATCATTCTTTAAATAAAGAAACTGTTTTAGCCCTCATAGGATTAGGCTGGGAAATCAGAGCATAGGTAGGAGGAGAGCAGAGGCAGATAAAAACACAATCCAGCTGCCCAGGAATCAACATGTAAGGGAACACAGGTGAGCCATGGGCTATGTGTCAGGCAGATTGGTGAAAATGGGTTGAATTTAAATGAAAGAGCTAGCTAGCAATATTCCCGAGCAATAGACCAAACAGCATAAAATTAATATAAGTATCTGTGTGTTTCTTTGGGACTTTGGATTTGCTAGTCCAGATAATTGGTGATGGGCAGGTCTGAACTGTGGGACTAGGCAGGCCAGAAATCTCCTATATTTCACCATTTTTTCACTCCAAGGCAGGCCTTGAACTAAGATTCAGCAGATATTAAGTTATTCATTCATTCATGCATAACTCATCTCTGTTATGTAGAGAACCTGGCACTGTATATATCTATTTCTCTGATGTGGGCTCTAATCAAATGTCTGGGTCCCAGAAGTAGAGAAGAAATTCCATAGCTGTACATATTGAAGAATAATTGGGTTGTCCAGATCCAAATTTAAAGTGAGTTCCTAAACAGAGGTCAGATCTAAGAGATTAACTAAACTAATCTGAGTAAGGCAAAGTATGGGAGTTAAGTTTTGTTTTATTGCTCTTCTCCCACACATTCAAGGCAAAGGGAGACAGAACAACACTGCAGAGGCGGTGGAGGGAGGCTACATCACATATTTGACTCAGGTGTATGCAAGTTACTGTAAAGTGAACTTCCTTTCCCCTCAGACTGTTGCTAATAAAGTCAGCTACTGCATATGACCCAATGTAACTGGGTTGATCCTTCTTTTATGGATGGGGGTGTATGTTGAAGTCTCCAGGAAGCACAGTGTTCATAGGGAAATCTACAACCTTAACCTGTACTGACTTTTTATGTGAGGAGAATAGAAAAAAAAAAAGACACTCACACATTGTCTTGATGATTTCCTTCAGACCTTTTCTTACTCTTCTTTTGCATTCTCTACTTTTTATTTTTCTGATGATTTCCTTTTTTAATTCTTGATGTTTTCTTCCTAATTCTTATTCTTGATATTTTTCTTCTAGCCCATTTTAACTCAGACTCCATCTTTATTCTTTCCTTTACAGCTTATATGCCCTAGCAAAATTTTTCAGACAATATAGAAATTACAATATGGTTACATTCTGTTTTTCAGGTGAATGATTACAGTAAATACAAAACAGTAAAACAACAACAACATGGTTTTGATAACCCTTACATGATTAAACATTTTCCATATTACAGGTGAAAAACAAATTATCCCAAGAACATACATTCATACCCAAGCAATTTGTTTTAGATTAACTGTGTGGGTAAGCCAGCTATTCTCAGTCAGGTCTTTCACTGGCAGTCTGCAGTTTTGCAGTTACAAAGAAAGGGCCAGTTACTTTATTACTTATCTTGAAAGATAATCTTATAAGGAATCATAAACTTTTATATATGAAAAAGAATCAGCCAGCCAACTCTACTTTAAATCTTTGGGGTACTTATCCACTCATTAATAGTTTCTTATATTAGGAGACTGAGGATAAAAATGGGCATTACCTTTGATTACCACTCAATCCTAGCAGGAAAAGTGCATCAGCTAATAGTAATTTGGATGCTTTGTTCTTGTTCCTGATCTTAAAGATTTCCATATTCAACTATGTGCCTTTCTAAAACTTTAGATATCTTCTTGGTTTTTTTTTATCTCAAAGGTATTTCACAAAAACTTCTTAGTCTAACTTTAAGTTATTTTGAAAGTTTTGTTTCATTTGTGATACACTTCAAAACCTGTGAACACATCTCTTAACATTGAGGTTAAAGGAATTTAAGCTAGATGGGCTAACTAGGACTCAGTTGCTATTCTTAATCATTAACCTAAGCCACAGTCTATATGGCTCCTCAAATTCACATAGAAACTAACGTTCTAGCTGTATGATACTTTCTTGTTTATATTTTTAGTCATCAAAATTCTATTTAAACTACCATTATCATCAATTAGACAGTGCATTTTGATAAAATCATTTTGATAATAATCCAAAGATAAAAATGCCCAGTAGAACAGGATGTTTCCATGAGATAAACACACTACATTACAAAAAGTGAGGAATCTCCAAATACCCATTCTCATGCAAAGATAGTAGCAGCAAACATGTAAAGGCACAGCAGAAACAAAAGACAGTCTATGGTCTGTGATCTGTGGTCTGTGGTCTCAGGGCCTTACCTGTCTGAGATCTACCCATCAGACACCTTGAATTCTCTTGCCACCTGCTGCTCCTTGGACATGGCTACAAACATTCTTACTATCTTGTCAAAGCTGGTCTTGAACTCTCAACCTAAGCTGATGTTCCTGCCTCATCCTGAGAAGTATCTAGTGCCATTGTGAGTTAATATTTAGATGTGAGTAAATAAAGAAAAAGAAATTGAGATGCTCTATATTGCATTGTAGAGAGCAGAACAGGACTGAGAAGAATTAATCTACAATTACATCCTTCTCTTGCTACTTACTCACAGCTCCAGGGCCACTGGAGTGGATGTGAGACCTGCACACACTGGGTAACATTTGAACTGATGCTATTTGAAACTCAAGGACAGGGTTATTTTAGTTGGTATCATTGTTACATAAGCAGTCTCAGTTAAATCCATAGCAAATATACTACTTAGTCATTGCTGTTATATTTTCTAGAGGGAGAAACATAGAAGGGTTTAAAGTAGAGTCTGGATAACTTACCCTAGACCTTCTGGTTTTCTGCGACTATGGATCCAAAGCTTATACTTCTCCCCTGAGCTCCACAGCAATGTATAAAGGGTCAAATTCAAGTCATCCAGCCTCTTGCTGACGGAGCTACATTTCCTGAGTGTTGGATTTTTGATGTGGCTGAATATGTTCTTATGGGGAATAGCTTTTTGTGTATGCACAGGTATTTATTTCCATCTTTAATTTTTGCTTATTGTTTGGGGCATTTTGCTTTTAGCCTCCTCTTTTTCCTCCCCCAATTCTGCTTATTATCATCATCATCTGATTTTTCTTCTACTTTTCCTCTTCCCACTACTACCACTCTCTTTTTTTCTCCACCTAAACTAATTCTGTTTTCTTTAATAAGCAAACAAACATGAAACATAGACAGCCTCATTTATTTTAGCTATAAAGGAAGAGCCCTGGGAAGTTAATCAGACTGCCAGGAATGTGGAATTTGCTGATGAATGGATAGTTGGCTAAGAATAGTAAATTCTCAGCTAATTGAAAGCAGATAACAGGAGTAATGCATCCACCTTGAAAAACATCACACTCTTAATAAATAATTGGAAATGACAATTTTTTGACATATGAACTGCGGAGGAAAAGTCTTGAATAAATTCTGGACTAATTCCTGTCACATATATTATACTGTATTTAGCAGTTGTGCTATATGAGTAGATTAAAAGCTATAAATCTCCTCACAACATCATCTATAGCAGTATTTTAAAATCATAATAAATAAGAGTGAGCTTCTTATAATGCCTCATAGAATATTGACTTCCACAATTTTAGCATTGGGAGGCGCTATTTATTCTTCTGTCTTCATGTAAGCTCAGTCAGAGACAATAGGTACCTGAAGAGATCCAAAAGACCCTCCTGGTCACCAGGCTACTACCACAAAGTATATCTTCTAGAGGGTGTTTGTGAGCTCTAATGTGGTCCATGGGACAAAAAAGCAGAGACATTGCCTGAGAATGTTAGAGATGCAGAATTTGGGTCTTCATCTGAGACCTGCTGGGCCAAAATCTGCATTTTAGCAGGATCCCTGGGGATCCTTGTGCACATTTGTCTTTAAGAAATGCTCGAGTGTGCAGGTCAGGACAATTCTAGACTTCTGTGATGACAGAAACAGCTGAATTCACATAGGATTGATTTAATTCTAGGCTTCAGGATAAATCAATACTAGGACTACATACTTAGGCAGACTTTTATTTTTTTTCTTACTGTATGTTAGCAACTGGCCTGTAGCTCCTTCTCAGGCCTTGCTTTGAGAATTCCAGAAGTTAGGTCTTGTTTTGTTCCACAACTCTTACTTCCCATTTCAGCCACTCTCTGGATCTATATAGCCCAGGGCTGCTTTCCTCCAGAGTAGCAATTCCTGATTAGGCTTCCTTGGTCCCTTAGCTATCTCATCTTCAAGCTATCTCAGATCTGTACGTATATCAATGGATTCTTGCCTATTATTGACTACCTGCCTGTTGGAGGAAGCCAAGGGGACTACAATGGTGGGAGCCCAGAAGCAAATTAGTGAGAAAGAAATTGAATGGTTTTTGTCATCTGGCCATGCTCTGGATTCCTCTTGGAGTTCCAAATAGTGCAAACTCATGTGTAGCAATCTTATTTGCATTATCACCCTTGATAAGTCATGCTTATGATTTTTATCTTCTTATAGTTATTGTTAACTTATCAGCATTTTTAATTCATTTTACTGTTTTTCTTGATAAATACAAAATAAATAAATAAAGAAGAAAAAAGTTATTTTATGATGCAACACCCTTTGAGTAACTCAGGCTTATGTCAATTATTCTAATAAAGTCATTAATTCACCAAAAAAAGATTCTGAAGTCAGTTACTTCCATTATTAATTTTTCTGTTTTGTTGTTATCATTGGTACAGATACCTTGTTCTTGTTTGGCTTGTGTTTTGACACAGTCTATTAGTTAGTTTTCTCATCATGGTGTTGAAGAATCTAACACAAATAATTTAAGGAATGTATGACTTATTTATGCTTATGGTTTCAGAGAGTATAGGCCAATCATGGTAGGGTGATACTGTGGGGTATCTCAGTATGTAGCTGTAGAAGCCTGTAGCAGAGTTTATTTCACACCTTGATAGACCAGGAGTGGAGACCAAGAACAGTTAGAGCCTTCAAAGCCTCAACCTAAGAGACCTACTTTTGCCCATAAGTCCTACATCCCTCCTGTGGGAGACATTTCTGATTCAAACCATTAACAACTCACTGTATATCCCAGAATGGCCTGCCATTTACAACCTTACCTCTGCCTCTCAAGTGCTAGGATATCATGTCTGTGCCACCATGCATGGTTTGAACATGGTCACATTTAAGAAACATTTAGCCATCACTTCTTGAGTATCTGTTGTGTGCTGTTTCCCCAGTAGATACTTTCCTTATATACTTTATGTTTCTCAATCATTTATTTATTATGAATAAAGTCTCATTTTTTAGCCACATATACCCTTGTTCACACTCCCTTCCCCCTCCCACCCCTCCCAGTAACTCTCTCTCTCCCCATCTCCTTCTCTCCTTCCCAGCAAGGACAGTAGGTCCCAAGGACACAAAGTGTCTTAGTTCAGCATTCACTCCAGGCAAATCTGCTTTCCTAATCCCAACTTTAAGACTGGGTCAGGAGTTCCTCTGGAAGGAATAGGCTCCAAGGTGCCAGTCCAAGGTGCTTCAGATCCCAAGCTGTTCAGTGGTTGTGGTTTGCAGCTTGGGTATGCTTTGCTTTTTGTTTAAAGTCTACTAATGAGTGAGTACATCCCCTGCTTATCTTTCTAGGTTTGTGATACCTCACTCAGGAAGATGTTGTTGAAATTCATCCATTTGCCTGCAAATTTTAGGGTCTCATTTTTTTTAACTGCTGAATAGTACTCCATTGTATAGATGTACCACAGTTTGTTAATCCATTCTTCAGTTGAGGGGCATCTAGGTTGTTTCTAGGTTCTTGCTATTATGAATAACGCTGTTATGAGCATATTTGAGCTAATGCTTTTGGAGTGTGGATGTGCATCTTTAGGATATATGCCAAATAGTGGTATTGCTGAGTCCTTGGGGAGGTTGATTCTCAGTTTTCTGAGAAACCACCATCCTGCATTCAAGAGTGGCTGAACACTCCCACCAACAATGGAGGAATGTTCCCCTTACTCTGCAACCTCTCCAGCATAGGCAGTCATCTGTGTCTTATATCTTACCCATTCTGACAGGTGTCAGGTAGTATCTCAAAGTTGTTTTGATTTGCATTTCTCTGATGGCTAAAGATGTTGAGCACTTTTTCAAGTGTCTTTTAGCCATTTGTAATTCTTCTGCTGAGAATTCCTTTTTAGTTCTGAACCCCATTTTTTTGATTGGGTTATTCAAGATTTTGGGCTCTAGTTTCTTGAGTTCTTTATATATTTAAGAGATCAATCCTCTGTCACTTGTAGGGTTGGTGAAAACCTTTTCCCATTCTGTAGGCTGTTGTTTTGTCTAATTGACTGTGTCCTTGGCTTTACAGAAGCTTCTCAGTGCTGGTTCCACTTCTGGGACCCAGTGCTGGCTGCAGATTCCCAGCGCTCTCTGGAGCAGGGGCAGGTAAACTCTGTCCCTGACCACATCCATAGCTCCTGCTGAGGGAAACCCTGCCACGCCACGACCTCGAACTAAGTGAACCAACTACAGGGGTCTCTGAAGGGCAGATTCAGACCCCGCCCAGAGGTCAGGAGGGGGCAAGAGGCCTCAGCGCCTGGGAGGGAGAGTTGAGCTCCCATTGCTTCTGGTTCCACTTCCGGGACCCAGTGCTGGCTGCAGAATCCCAGCGCTCTCTGGAGCAGGGACAGGTAAACTCTGTCCCTGACCACATCCACAGCTCCTGCTGAGGGAAACCCCACCACGCCACGACTTCGACCTGAGCGAACCAACTACAGGGGTCTCTGAAGGGCAGATTCAGACCCCGCACAGAGGTCAGGAGGGGGCAAGAGGCCTCAGCGCCTGGGAGGGAGAGTTGAGCTCCCATTACTTCTGGTTTCACTTCCGGGACCCAGTGCTGGCTGCAGAATCCCAGCACATTCTGGAGCAGGGTCAGGTAAACTCTGTCCCTGACTACATCCACAGCTCCTACTGAGGGAATTTGCACGGCTCCCACCACGACCTCGAACTGAGTGAATCAACAACTGCAGGGGTCTCTGAAAGACAGAATCAGACCCTGACCAGAAAGGTGACAAGAGGCACACAAACCCGAGTGCCACAACTGACCAGGACCTATCTAATCATGAACCACTGAAGCCATGGGCAAACGTCAGTGCAAAAAATTGCAAATACTACAAAGGACAACATGGTAACTCCAGAAGAGAGTGGCGATCCTACAAATACAAGGCCTAAACTGAGCAATGAAGAGTAAACAGAAGGAAGAAACACCAAAATTTCCTTTTTGATGAACATCGAAGCTCTAAAAGAAGATATGAAAAAAAGCCTTAAAGAAATAGAAGAAAATACAAACAAAAAATTGGAAGGGATGAACAAATCTATGAAAGAAACATGCCAGGAACTAAAAGCTGAAATAAAAGCTGAAATAAAAGCTGATATAAAAGCTGAAATAGAAGCAATAAAAAAGGTGCAAAATGAGGCAAAAAGTTTTCTTCTATGATTTTATTGAAAACATTATCTGTGCCTTTGAGCTGGTATTCTTCTCCTTCTTCTATTCCTATTATTCTCAAATTAGGTCTTTTCATGGTGTCCCAGATTTCCTGAACATTTTGAGTTATGGCTTTTTTAGTTTTACTATTTTCTTTGACTGATATATCTATTTGAGCTACTGAGTCTTCCAC
>PVIH01016121.1:0-12016 GCA_004025045.1 Sigmodon hispidus | reverse complement strand
TTTTGCCTCATTTTGTGCCTTTTTTATTGCTTCTATTTCAGCTTTTATTTCAGATTACCATGTTGTCCTGTGTATTATTATGTAATATTTTGCACTGACGTTTGCCCATGGCTTCAGTGGTTCACGATTAGATGGGTCCTGGTCAGTTGTGGCACTTGGGTTTGTGTGCCTCCTGTCACCTCTCTGGTCAGGGTCTGATTCTGTCTTTCAGAGACCCTTGCAGTTGTTGGTTCACTCAGTTCGAGGTCGTGGTGGGTAGCCGTGCAAATTCTCTCAGCAGGAGCTGTGGGTGTGGTGATGGGCAGAGTTTACCTGCCCCTGCTCCAGAGTGTGCTGGGACTCTGCAGACAGCACTTGGTCCCGGGAGCAGAACCGAAAGCAATGGGAGCTCAACTCTCCCTCCCAGGCTGGGATATAGGCGCTGAGGCCTGGTGTCCCCTCCTCACCTCTGGGCGGGGTCTGAATCTGCCCTTCAGAGACCCCTGTAGTTGGTTTGCTCAGTTCGAGGTCGTGGCGGGGAGCCATGCAAATTCCCTCAGCAGGATCTGTGGATGTGGTCAGGGGCAGAGTTTACCTGCCCCTGCTCCAGAGTGTGCTGGGATTCTGCAGACAGCACTCAGTCCCCAAGACACACTTTCTATCCTGAGGTTCTTTTGTTGAGCAAAATTTCTTTGGCAATCCTGGCTTTCCACATTTCTTATATTATCTCAATTATTACTCACAACCTCCAGAAATATGCATTTTTGGAATCATTATTAAAATATATTGTCCATAGATATCAAGGGCCCAATTATATGAGTTGAATCCATGTCCACCTGTGTAACCCTCTCCACAGTTAGGACTCTGACCATTTTCATCACTCCAGGGGTTCCATTATGCTTCCTTTTAGTCTATATCTGATATGCCAGAACCTGCTATTATTCTGTATTCTTTTCTCATAGATTCATTCCACCTGGGCTGTAGGTACATATAAATGGAATCATATACATGGTGTGGTACTATTTTGTGTCTAGCTTCTTCCATTCACAATGACTGTCAGAGGCATGAATTTTGTTATATGGATCAATAGTTCTTAATGAAATATTTTAATTCTCATGTTACATGTTATTGAATAGGATATAGGAATGCTAACTTGCCTTGACCATATGAAAGGGCACATACTAAAATTTATGTCTTTTAGATTTAAAGCAGATTGCAACAAGCATTTGAAATGGCATGTTTCTCAGTGTGTTATCACTCTTGTATTTGAAAATTATCTTCCATTAGCCTTGCTGGCATCTCTGCCCTGGCTTCTGGGAATGAGTTTTTCTTTTCATCTGAGGGGTAGGTGAGTGTGTTTTAAGGTAACCACTGAAGTGGAGTCTAGGAGAATACAAAGGTGAAACCCACTTTTGGTTTAGATACCAACAGTAATGGAAACGTCCTCCCTTGGATCTGATTCAGGGAAGGGATGGTTAATTTTCTGAGTCAAATTATTGAATTATAGGGCATCCATAATTTCAGAGTATAATTTTAGAGTATACATCTAAAAGTGTTTCTACATGAGCTTGGCCAAAGCAAACTTCTGTCTCCAAAGTGTGTATGTCAGTATTGATTTGTTGAGGTCCCCCAAAGTAACAAAAAGTTCAAAGGAGAAGTCCATTTCTGCCTGGCTGCTTAAGCTTACTGGAGTTAGATCATTAGCTCTCCTGGTTTGTATGCTTTTGGACTCAGACTAGAAATACGCCATGATCTTTCCTGGATCTCCTGCTTGTAGTTGGCAGATTATGAGATGTTCCAGCCTTCATTATCCAATGAGCCAATTTCTCATCATCCAATCCCCACTCATACACTATTGGTTTTGTTTCTTTAGAGAATCCAAACTATCTAACTAACTTTGAAAACATTTAAAATATTCTATTAATAATATCCTAATCAATTTGCTAAAATTTCTGATATGAAAGATCCTTCATCCTCCAGACAACCAGTTTCCTCACCATATCATTCACTGAGTTCATGACTGAAAAAAAAATGGTAAAAAGTGAAAAATTATTTCAGATCAGATACAGCTTAATTAATGCAAATTCTGTGTCCTAAGTATGGTATGTTCAGCAACAGAAGCCCATTCTGACTGAACCCTCAAGAAGCAACTATGAGATATTAATTCTCTATTAGACGTATAGGTGAGAAAGATTTTCTTCCCATTCTGTGGGTTCATTTTACTACCTTGTTTCTTTAGCTTACAGAAGCTGGTTAATTTTATGAGGTTCTACTTATCAATTTTTGACCTTATTTCTTGGGTAAATAAAGTCCTATTCAGAAAGATTTTTCCTACACATATAACTTGCAGGGTACTTTCCTTTAGTATTTTTATTGTTTCAGGTTTCAAATTGAGGTCTTTGATCCACTTGAATCTAATTATTGTTTGTTCAGCATGATAGATAGAGGTCTACCTTCACTCTTCTGCATGTAGAATCCAGTTTTATTATCTTGAAAAAGCTGTCTTTTTTAGTGTATGTTTTATAACATCTTCATCAAATATCAGATGGTTGTTGTGACAAGTTTGAGTTTTCTATTATATTTAACTGAGTTACATATCTGTTTTTGTGCCCAGACCACAATATTTCTTTTTAAATTTCAGCTTTATAGTATATCTTGAAGTTCTCAATAATAATGAAATCTCAGTGTTATACTTTTTGCTTGGGACTGATCTAGCTATCTGTGATGTTTTCTGGTTCCTTACAAATTTTAATTTTTTCTTGTTTACTAGAAGAATATGATAGATATTTTGATTAGAATTGCATTGAATCTATAAATAGCTTTTGGTAGGATAGTTATTTGATGTGAGAATGTCTTTCTGTATGCTGTGAAATAAAGGAAATATTTTGGCCTATGGTGGGCACCATAGAAGTAGGCAAAAAAAAAATGGAAGATGGGTAGTAGAAGGAGGGTAGAGTTAAGAGCCACTCAAGAATTAATATGTAAGGTAACACATGTGAGCCTCAGGCCACGTGGCAGGACAATTTAATGGAAATGGGTTAAATTAAGATGAAAGAGCTAGCTAGCAATATGCCTAAGCCATAGGCCAAAGAGCATGAAATTAGTATATGTGTCTGAGTCAATTTTGGGGGACTAAGCAGGCTAAGCCCCAAATCATGGGGCTAGGCAGTCTGGGACTGCAGGTCTATTAGTCTGGACCCCCTGCAGGACAGGCCATAAACCTCATGTACAGTTATTTTCACATTAACTATACTGATTCATGAGCATGAGAGATCTTTCAATTTTCTTGTGTGTGGTGATATATAGTGTATCAAGTAAAGATTTCCTGAGCAACAGAAGACAGAAACAGTTACAGAGATAACCATGGAGGTCAGGCAGTGGTGGCACATATCTTTAATCTTAGCACATGGGAGGCAGAGATCCATCTGGATCTCTGTGAGTTCAAGGCCAGCATGGACTACACAAGATTATTCCACTCCAAAAGAGAAACAGAGCCGAGCAGTGGTGGCACACACTTTTAATCACAGCACTTAGGATCCCATGTCTCTGCTCCCAGTATTTGGGGAGCACACACTCCTTTAATTCTAGCACTAGGAAGTTTGAGAAAGGAAGTGATATGGCTAGACAAAGAAAGGAATATAAATCAGAAAGAGGAAGAAGTTCAGACTCCTTCCTTGTAGGCTTGTGGTTGTCTTTGCTTCCCCATTCAGTCTGAGGATTCCAGGAGACAGGATATTCCCCGTTCGGCTGAGGAGTGGCTGTGGCTTGTTCCTCTGTCTCTTTGATCTTTTAGCACTTGGCCCAATATCAAGCTCTGGTTTTTATTTATAAGAACATTAGTATTTGCACAATACCTGTGTCTTTCTCAATCTCTTTATTCAAATATTTGACATTTTCACTGTAGAGCTCTTTCACCTCCTCCATCATTTCAAGAAGGTTCACTCTAAGATATTTTGTTGTCTTTGATGTCATTGTAAATGAGAGTGTGTTCATGATCTCTTTCTTGAAATGTTTGTTGTTGGCTTATAGAAAAGGTACTGAATTTTGTAACTTAATTTTGTACTCTGAAACTTTGCTGAAATTTTTTTTTGTTCTTAAAAGAATATTGGCCTATAGTCTTCATTCTTGTTTACTTGGTTTTAGTATTAAAGTCATACTGGTTTTGTAGGAGTTTGGGAGTGCTACTTTGGTTTCTATTTTCATTCTTTTTTATAATTTAAGAAGCATTTACTGCAGATCTTGAAAGTCTGGCAGAATTCTGCTGTGAGTCTATCTGGCCTTGACTTTTCTTTAAGTTGGAAGGCTCTTTATTACTGTTACAATCTCCCCACCTGTTATGGGTGGGTTTAGTTTATTGACTTGTTAATTGTTTAGTTTTGGAGCTTTAGCTAAATCTAGAAGTTCATGATTTTCTCCTAGTTTTTCCTAACTTAATGAAGAAGTATGCTTAAAAAAGCATCCCCTTATAATATTCTGAGTTTCTTTGATGTCTTTTGCAATGTTTACTTGTTAATTACTGACCCTGTTAATTTTGGAACTCTGATTTTCTTTTAGTTAGTTGGGCCAAGCGTCTTCCAATTGTGTTTATCTTCTTAAAGAACCAGATCTAATATTCCTTGGTTTCTTTAATTGTTTTCATTATGTTTGTTTCATTAGTTTGTGCTGTGACTTTCATTATTTCTTGTTGTCTACTGGGTTTGGTTTGTTCTTTTTTTAAAAAAAAATTCTTGAGTTGCATCATTATGTAATTTATTTATATTTTCTTTTTTAAAGGTATAGGCTCATCAGGCTATAAAGTTCCCCTTTAGAACTGCTTTCAATGTGCCCCAGCGGTTTTGCTGTGTTTTTGTTTGTATCTAGTTCCAGTAATATTTTGATTTCTTCTTTGACCCATTCATTATTCAGTAGTAAGTTGCTTAATCTTCATGAATGTATACACTTACTAAAATTTTGTTTGCTGTTAATTTTAAGTTTAATTGAATAATCGTGAGATAGGAACATGGGATTGTTTTAATTTTCTTTATTTGTTAAGGTTTGCTTTGTGTCCCAGCAAAGAATCTGTTTTAGAGAAGTTTCCACATGCTGCTGAGTAGAATGTAAATTCTTTGGCATTTGAGTAGAATATTCTGTAGATGTCTGCTAGGTTCATTTGCTATAAGGTGTCATTTAATTCAGAGGATTTTCTGTTTACTTTTTGTTCAGATGAATTTTCAATTGGAGAAAGTGGGAGTGTAGAAATCAACAAGTACTGAGTTTGTGTTAATCTATATCTCCTTAATTAATTCCTTTAATTTTCTTTTAATGAAATTAGGTGCACCAGAGTTTTGTTTATATATGTTTAGTGTTGTGGTGTCTGTTTCATTGACTGATCCCTTGATTGCAATAAAGTATCCTTTTTTTCTCATTAGTTTTAGTTTGATAGGTTTTATGGATATTAAGATTGTAGTGGAATCATGCTGGTATGTTGTAAATATTTGTCCCTCCTACTGGTTAACAAAAAGCTGATTGGCCAGAAGCAGACAGGAAATATGGGTGGGGCTACCAGACTAAGAAAACTCTGACAACAGGAAGAGCAGAGTAAAGATGCCAGAGAGAGTTGGATGAGTCACCAGCAGAAGTAGAGGAAAGAAGCTGAATTGGTGCTCTAAGAAAAGGTACCCAGCTGCATGGCTGAACAGGATAAGAATCATAGATTAATTTAAGGGTAAAGAGTTAGCAAGCTATATGCCTGGGCCCTATGCTGATCAGCATAAAATTAATGTAAGCATCTGTGTGTCTCTGTAGGACTGCAGGACTTTGGGTCTGTGGGTCTGAGGGCCAGAACATCAGGGCGAGGCTGGAAAGTTTGGGTCAGAAATCATCTATAACAAAGGTGGCAATACCTGCTGAATTTTTTATTTCATTTGTTTGGAACAAATTTTTCCATCCTTTCACTTTAAGGTGGTACTTATATTTATAGCTAAAATGGGTTTCTTGTACACAATAGATAGATGTATTTTGCTTCTTAATATATTCAGTCTTTTTATTGAAGAGTTGAGTCCATTAATATCTAAAATTACAGCTGAGCATGGTAGAGCATCCCTTTAATCTCAGCACTTGGAAGGCAGATACAGGCAGATCTCTGTGTTTGACCAGTGTGGTCTACAGAGTGAGTTCTAGGACAGCCAGAGCTACGTGTAGAAACCTTGTCTTGAAAAAACAAAGCAAAACAAAACAAATTTAAACTTATTGGAAAGTGTCTGTAGACTGCTGTCATTTTGATGTTTGATGATGGCTTGTGTTCTTTGTGGTCAGATGTTTCTCTGTTATATCAGGCCAGTCCCACAGCTATTTAGTCCCAAATAATTACACAAAAGCTTATATTAATTATAAACTGTTTGGCCTATAGCTCAAGCTTATTACTTGCTAATTTTTACTCTTTTTTATTTATTTATTTTGTATTTATCAAGAAAAACAGTAAATTGAATTTAAAATGCTGATAAGTTAGCAATAACTATAAAGAAAATAAAAATCACAAGCATGACTTATCAAGGGTGATAATGCAAATAATTTGCTACACATAAAATTACTTTGTGTTTAGCTTTCCCTCTGAATTTTTTTCTATCCCTGTGTATCCTTATTCAAGGTCCCTTGCCCCTCCCACCACATCAAGTCATTTTTTCTTCTCCATGACTCCCCATCCTCTCCCTGGGCAGGCAGCAGACAGTCCCGTGGTCCCACTGATCCAATAATGCTTAGTTCAGTCTCCACTCCTAGCAAATTCTGTTTTGTCCCAGCTCCCTCAAGAGTGAGTCAGGTGTTCCTCTAGGTGGAGTGGGATCCGAAGGGTCAGTCCAGGGTGTTTCTGATCCCAAGCTGTTCAGTGGTTGTGGTTTGCAGCTTGGGCATGTTTGGCTTTTTTCTTGTTTGTTTGTTTAGAGACCACTAATGAGTGAGTACATCCCCTGCTTATCTTTCTGAGTTTGTAATACCTCGCTCAGGAGGATATTCTCCAAATCCATCCATTTGTCTGCAAATTTTAGGATATCATTTTTTCTTACTGCTGAGTAGTATTCCATTGTGTAGATGTACCACAGTTTGTTAATCCATTTTTCAGTTGAGGGACATCTAGGTTGTTTCCAGGTTCTTGCTATTACAAATAATGCTGCTATGAACATAGTTGACCTAATACCTTTGGAGTGTGAATGTGCATCTTTAGAGTATACACCCAGAAGTGGTATTTCTGGGTCCTCGGGGAGATAGATTTTCAATTTTCTGAGAAACTGCCATATTGCATTCCAAAGTGGCTGAACAAGCTTACACTCCCACCAACAATGGAGTAGTGTTCCCCTTGATCTGCATCCTCTCCAACATAGGCTGTCATCTGTGCCTTTTATCTTAGCCAATCTAACAGGTGTTAGGCGGTATCTCAAAATTGTTTTGATTTGCATTTCTCTGATGGCTAAAGATGATGAGCACTTTTTCAGGTGTCTTTCAGCCATTTGAAATTCCTCTGCTGAGAATTCCCTTTTTAGATCTGAACCCCATTTTTTGATTGGGTTATTTAAGGTTTTGGGCTCTAGATTCTTGAGCTCTTTATATATCTTAAAGATCAGTCCTCTATTACTTGTAGGGTTGGTGAAAATCTTTTCCCATTCTGTAGGCTGTCGTTTTGTCCTATTGACAGTGTCCTTGGCTTTACAGAAGCTTCCTAGCTTCAGGAGATCCCACTTATTGATTGTTGGTCCTAGTGTCTGTAATTTTTGCTCTTAAATTAACCCATAATTATATTTATGTTTAGCCACATGGCTTGGAACCTTTTCAGTACCGCATCCTCTTCTTTCTTCCTCTGAATCTGGCCAGCATGTACTTCCCTGCCTATATGCCCTGTTTGCCTGTTGGCCAATCAGCCTTTTACTAAACCAATATGAGTAACAAATCTTCACAATGCACATGAGTATTATCCTACAGTTCTTAGTTATATTGTATATTTCATGAAATTATAGCTTTACTTGTTTTCTTTCTAAAATCTCTCATTTGTGTTTATACTCTCTTCAGTTAGAAGCATTGTGATTTGTGATTTTTCTTGAAATTTTTAACACATGTTTATTGTTCTCTATACATAGTCTTTTAACTATAATATGCTGTGGAGATTTTCTTGTTTCCTTTTCTGTATTTGTATGGATCATTCCTTAGTTTTGGGTATATTTTCTCTATGATATTATTTAAGATATAGTCTATGATGGTGACTTAAGGTTCTCCTTCCTTTTCTATACTTACTATTTAAAGGTTTGTCTTCTGATGATATCCTACATGTTTTGCATGTCCCTGTCCTGTGCTTTTTAATATTTTTCATTGTTTTTCATTTCATCTAGATTCTCTACTTTATCTTCAAATGAGCTACTTCATGAGATTTCCTTCCCCCCACCCCCCCCCGATTCTACCCCATTACGGAGAACAAAAATATATATCTTTTTGAAATTTTAATTGATAGATTTAGAAGGGTATATTATACTGTGAAAAGATTGTTCTAAACACTGTAGACAATATTCCTGGGTATATTAGTTATTTCTTTGATACTATGATAAAATACCACGGCCAAAAGCAACTTAAGGAAGGAAAAGTTTACTTTCTCTTATGATTTCAGGGGCATAAAATCCACTAAACTAGGAAAAACATGGCATGGTAGCAGGAGCAGAAAGCTGGGTAATCACATTTTCATATACACATTGGATAAAGGGCAAGCAGGAGCTGGGAGAGGCTAATACCCTTCAATGCCTGCTCCTAGAGATATACTTCCTCTAGAAAGTCTGCATTTTCTGAAGGTTATATAACCTTCACAAATAGCTTTATTAACTGAGGTCCAAATGTTCAAACATGTGAGTCTATAGGGGCCATTTCTCATTTAAATATATAGTCTTCCTTGGGACTTGACTAAATCTCAGAGCTACCTGGTTTATGAGAGAGTTAAAATCTACAAATAATTTGTGCAAGACAATCATGATTTCTTTCAATTTAGTTTATTCCATCAATTTTGTTATATTGAATCTGCACAACTATCTTTTCTAATCTTTTTCCTCCTGATTTCTAGTTCTTCTCTTGGTTTTATTGGAAGATTTTAATGTCAAGATCCTCATCTTCTATGGTAGTTTCTTCCTTGGTTTCTATGATGTCTAAGATGGAAAGTATAAAATGTAATAGATCTAAATTGAACTACAGAGCTTTCATTCAAGTATAAGGCTTATACTATTTGTCATGGGTAGTAGAATATGTCTGCTAAGAGCACTTTGCTCATTTGCTAAGATTTGAGTGAGATCTATATTGACTCCTGATGGCCATGTAGTGGAAATTGGTCTGTAAATGCTGTACTTTTAACTATTTTCAAAATTGCATAAATATAATGATATCAATGTTTTTATGACATTTTTCAAAGCAGACCTCTGCCACTTACTAGCTAAAAGGCCTTGGGTAAGCCATTTAGCTTCTTTGAGTCTAAGTTTTCTTATCAACAAAATGGAGATTCTAATTGCAACTTCACAAAATTGCTAGAATTACTGGAGTTTGTGAATGCTTGCCTTATCAAAAATACTCCTATTTGGTGACCACTGAGTTTCTAAAGCTTCTCTGAGTATAAGTTCTAAGTTCATGCCTTTTACAAAATATGTGGTTTGGAGTACATGGGATTTTTACTGCTAACTAGCAAATATTTTCATGAAACAACAGCAACAACAAAAACAAAAAAAAACTTAGGCTTCTTAAAGTCAATGACAATTACTTACACATTGTCTATGTAGCAATTTTACAGTAGAAATTGTTTTAATTCTTTACAGGGCTTTGAAGCCTACTTTCTTATATCTATTTGCTTACAGTTTACTTTATCTGACTCTCTTTTTATTTTTGTTTTGTTTTTTCTAAATGACATGAAATATCTATAATTCTTTAATTTCTAAAACCAACTCTGCTCAGGATTTTTGTTATATGATATTAATACACATATCTAACACAATCCAGATATTTTTCCATGTCATGGGCCAGTTATTTTCCTATATGTTTCACTGGCTCATGGTTTTGATATTAAACCACTTTGTGATAAGCTTGCTCACAATACTATAACATGTTTTTACTACTGTCTTGATTTTATATAACCTGACTTTATTTTTAGTTCAGTGACTACACTCTTGTGTATAGTTTAATTTACTGTAGATTATAAATTAAAACATAAAATAAGGACTTATCCAACAATGAAGATCTTGCCTCTCAACAGTAGCTCTGCTAGAAAACTTTGAAATGGATGAGGGAGAGGCAATATTTTATGTTATGTCATCAGGGAAGTATAGAAATAGTCAGTCTAGAACACATGAGACACACTTAACTTTTAATGATTTGTTTCAGAGCAAAGGGAATGCCTGTGAGCAACCAGCTAAATTTGGGTTGAATCTGGAGCTGAAGGATGTTCCAATAAATTCAAACAAATTGAAAAGTCATGAACAAAAGAGTACTGGAATATGAAAAAATGTCCTACTTTAACTAACCCTTTTGTAGATTCAATTTGTAAAATGAGTATCTAAGGGAGTGACTTTTAGATGAGCATTTATGTTGCATTTTTATGAATGATCCAGAACATGGGTCTCAGATTCATAATCAATGAATGAATCTGAGCATTGATCATCATTGTCTATTGATATCACAAAGAAATAACAGCTATTCAGCTCTTCACACTTCCACTTATGAAGCATTTTTTTTTAAAAAAGAAATCTTTGAAACCTGCTAATAATTATACAAAATAAGAAGAGAACATCTTAAAGAACACCAGGGAGAACAAACAAAAAAATCTAGATCACAGAGATTTTACAGTATAAACAGTCACATATATTTGAAAATTGAAAGAAAAAAATTACACGAGGAACCTCCAAAATTAAAAAAAAAATACTAAAAGGCAAATTAGCATACTGTGTTGATTTTATTCAGATACCAGCTGCAGCTAGCCTGGAAGTTCTGATCCTACTGCCTCTACTACCTCAATTCTAGAATGACAGGCATATGCTACCCCATCTAACTTTTATTTTGATCTTTAGACCGTGAGATCATTATTATCTATAGTATACAGATGACTGAGACTGAAAATATCAAATCATTTGGTTATCCAGGAAGAAAAGGATAGAAAATCTTTGCCTAGTTTAGGCTGATGTGAAAACACCCCAAAGCTGCTCTAAAGAGAGTAAAAGGATAAATATAAATAAAAAACATGTAATTATTAGTGTGTTCCTGTAGTAGGATTGTGTTCTTGTATGTTGTTATTATTTGTTCTTCCTGCTGGTTTAATAAAAAGATGACTGGCTAGAAAGCAGACAGGAAGTATGAGTGCGGCTACCAGACTAAGAAAACTCTGGGAACAGGAAGAGCAGAGAACAGTTGCCAGAGAGACACTGGGATAGATGCCAGCAGATGCAGATGAAAGAAAACAACCATGCTGCTCTGAGAAAAGGTACCAAGATGAATGGCTAAATAAGATAAGAATATTGGGATAGTTAATTTCTTTCAGAATTTTGCTATATATTGTTTATTCAGTGTTTTCATCACACTACAGCTATTAGAAAATGTTTAAAACATTTTAATTTTTTCTTACAAAAATAGAGGTTATACTTACTTTTGTATCTTTTAAAACCACAATAGCTAAAAATCATTTTCAAAATAGTATTTTTTATTTATTATTACTTTGTAAGGAGCACATATGTCACAGCATGTAAGTGATGGTTAGAGAACAGCTGGGGGGAATTGGTTCTCTCCTGTCATTTGAGAGCAAACTCAGGTCATTGTGTTGGCAGCAAGTTCCTTTACTTAGTGAGCCATCTCGCTGGCCTCACAAAAGAAAAAGAATTGCTATACATTGTACTTCTGGATTTTCTTTAGTGATGCTCAATATGATTCTGCAGTTAGCATTTTTAGGGAGTTCAATAGCTCTACATATGCCTTTTGTTGTGTTTCTTTTAAATATATTTTCTTCATTGGTTTTTTATACATTTATTTGTTTATTTATTTTTTATTATGAATAAAGTCA
>PVIH01016120.1:5950-46995 GCA_004025045.1 Sigmodon hispidus | reverse complement strand
TTCTACACACTTCCTTCCAGTTATGCCAACACCATTTGTTAAATATACTATCTTTTTTCCATTGAATGTTTTGGGCCTCTTTGTCAAAAATCAGGTGTTCATAGGTTTTTGGGTTAATGTCTGGATCCTCAATTCTGTTCCATTGGTCCACAAGTCTGTTTTTATGCCAGTACCAGGCTGTTTTTATTACTGTAGCTCTCTAGTACAGCTTGAAGTCAGGGATGGTGATACCTCCTGAGGTTCTTTTGTTGAGTAAAATTGTTTTAGCAATCCTGGCCCTATCTTTTACCCTGGAACTATTTACTATTGATAGATTCCTGGCAAAGAGAATCTGCATCTTTAGTTGTGTACCCACTGCTGAGTCTACTGGGCTCCAATTGAATAGCTCCAAACCTAAGGGCATACAGATATTTCTGGTTAAACTTAGTGGCTCATATAATACAACACATAGATATAAACATGAAAGAGAGATTTATGGAAAGGATGGAGGGCGCAGAGAAGTGGTAGGGATATGGGAGAGGGCCAAAATTGAGAGAAGTGAGGACAGATTTTGGACATGTATAAAACTATCTAAATTAAACTTAATGAAAAATATGTACTACTTGAGTGAATTGATAGATTGGGCAAAAATGGCCCACAGCATGTCATCTTTAGTAGCTTCTCCATAATCAACATGACAACCAGATTATGTAAAGAAAGTGGTGGAAGTCAGTAACATTAGTCAGAACCACTAGTTTTGATGAAGCGAGAGACTGTTACCTGCACCCCATAGTCACAGAGCCACGGCAGAGAGAGAAGGTTCTAGTGTGTCTCTGTCATACACTGTTAATATTTGAAAACAATCTCATTTGGAAGTGTCCATATTTGGGGTAGATGGCCATGGAAGAAGCCTTATAAAGATGATTCATTTAATTGATGAGCAATTAAACAAAATGAACTTCGACCTCCCATGCTGCTTTACTGTGATGATTCATCTTGTCAGCTTGATGGGATTCAGAATCACTGTGGAATAAACTTTGGGTGTGTCTGTGAGGGGATCGTTAGGTTGAATTAACAGAGGTTGGAGACCTGCCCTAAGTGGCATGCATCCCACCCTGAGTGGGATGCAGTAGGCATCCCATGGACTGGGACCATGAGATGAATATAGAGGAAGAAGTGAGCTAAGCACCTGATGCCATGTGACTGACCTCTCCAGTTCCTGCCGCCATAACTTCCTGACATGATAGACTGTGGGCTCACAGGGCTTTTTCCTTCCTTAAATTAGTTTTATTAGGTATTTTGTTCTAGGTATGCACAAAGTAACTAATACACCCACTATTCTATTATTAAAATTGTCCCACAAGCTTAGCCACCTGGGTTTGTCATAATTGAATACGTGATGGGATGTTCTATAAATTGGGGCTAAAGTTTACTTTATACAGCCCAAAGGAGAGATGCAGATGCACTAAAACTCTTAGAAGACATATTTTCCTTTGTGCTGTGCACATTTTTATGATAAATTTTTTACCATCTTAAATATAACAGAAGAGTGCCACATATGAAATGACTTTCACAAACCGTTTTAAATACCTAGTCATTTCCTTCAACATCACAGTCTGACAATCCCCTGTTGTGTTTAGACAATGGATGCCCAGACTCTCATGGTTTCTGTTATTTTAGCTGGACTCATTCATGTGGGGATCTGCCCCTTTCAGTCTAACCTGAACTCTCTTTCTGATTCAGCTTCCTAAAAAAAAAATCTTTCATTGTGACAATGTTTCTTTTGCCAAATAATTTATTTTGTGCTTGTATAAACAGAAATAATTTTATTTAAAATATATTTGATACAAGATGTATACATAAAAATGTACAAAGCAGATGCTCAGGATATATGATGCATCAAGAATACAAGCACACTTGTCATTACCAATAGAATTGGAAAGAAATCCTGCCAGCACCCTGAAATCCCACATTCCCTATTGTTGTGTAATCCACTGTCTCTTAAAGCATTATTGTGATTTTCAATAACAACCCCATTGACAGATTTAGTAACCAAATATGCATTCTGGAATCCTATGTTTTAGCTCTGCTTATATTTTGGATTTATATAAACAAAATGATATGCTATCTATTTTTTTGTGTCTACTTTCTTCATTGAAAAGTATTTTGTGAAATTCAAACAGGCTATATCAATAGTAGCTAAGTCATTTTCATTGCTTTATAGCCATTCTATTGTAGAAACATAATACAGTTTATCTCTTCTACTCTTTATAGATATTTAAATTATGTCCATTTGGGAAATATTACAAATAAAACTACTGTGACTATTTTAGTGTTTGATTCCTGGTACATGTAGGTTATAGGATAGTATCTTAGTAGATATTGAGTTCCTGTGAACAGCTAGAACAAAAATAGCATGAATCATGTGTCTTATGGGTGATAGCAATTCATTTCCAACAGTTTTGCAGACCTGCAAATGCAGACTGTAGGCACTGTTAGAGTTTAGAGTGTGTCTATGTCTCTGGTCTTGGGCAGCCACTGTACTGTGGTGCCCACTGTGGTACTGAGGAACTATAATGTAGGCACCAAACATATACAAGAGGGCTCTGCCTCATGACCTTATCACATCTCCAAAGCCCCACTTACCAAAATCATTATTTTGGTAGTTAAATTTTTGTATATGAATTTTGGGGCATACATGTTCAGTCTGTATTAGTAGATCATATTAAATTGGGGCTGGAAGTCATTATGTCAGTTACATTCCCAGTAGATACATAGGATACTAGGTGCTTGATAGCATTAAAGTTTTGTTTGTTTTTTGGTTTTAATTTTAGCACTTATGGAAGGGTCTTTTAAGTAACATTGTTTTGGTTTTTTTTAATTTTTTTTCATTTTTTATTATTAATAAAGTTTCACTTTTTATCCATGTATCCCCTTGTTCCCCTTCCCCTCCTGCTTCTACAAGTCACTCTTCTCCCTGTTTCGTTATCTCCTCCCTGGCAAGGACAGTAGGTGCCAAGGTGACTTAGTTCAGCATCCAGGCAGATCCACTTTCCTCATCCCCACATCAAGACTGGCTCAAGTGTTCCTCTGGAGGGAATGGGCTCCAAAGTACCAGTTCAAGGTGCTTCAGATCCCAAGCTGTTCAGTGTTTGTGGTTTACAGCTTGGACATGCTTGGTTTTTTGTTTAAAGTCCATTAATGAGTGAATACATCCCCTGCTTTTCTTTCTGGGATTGTGAAACCTCGATCATGAGGATATTCTT
This sequence comes from Sigmodon hispidus, assembly GCA_004025045.1. Taxonomy (NCBI): domain Eukaryota; kingdom Metazoa; phylum Chordata; class Mammalia; order Rodentia; family Cricetidae; genus Sigmodon; species Sigmodon hispidus. Next base: position 43,750 of record PVIH01016120.1, on the reverse strand, counting down.
CATATCCATCCATTTGCCTGCAAATTATAGAATATCATTGTTCCTTACTGCTGAGTAGTACTCCATTGTGTAGATGTACCACAGCTTGTTAATCCATTTCTCAGTTGAGGGACAACTAAGAACCTAGAAACTGCATTGCATTGTTTTAAATAATATTTATCTTTTATTAATGAAAATTTTAGTTGATTGATCATTTTAATAATCTATCCTGTAGCATATCTATTTAGGTGCATTATCTTTTACTATGGAATGTTTCTGTTTATTGTACATAAATAAGTTATAATCTGCTGGAAATTTAACTTTTTAAGTAAAGTGAAGTTAGAATCAATTTTTTCACTTTGATGTAGATCTCTGATTAATTAGCATTTTCTCCCAGGAATAGGTTCTCTCTCAGTGGTCTGAAGACTCTACCGTTAGCTTAAGTAAGGAGGGAGTATATTGTTAATTGCTCTTTTACATTTATTTCACTGTCTTTGTGACAACATCATGGTCTAAAAATTATCATAGTCTAAACTGGATTTGCTAAGCTGAAGATTGCAATTCTAGTGCTTGGGAAGCTAAGGCAAGATTGTGTGTTAAAGGCCAGCCTAGGCTACCTGGTGAGACATTGCCTCAAAATACAACATTGTGGTCTTAATAGTCACTATGAGAAGTTTTATGCCTCTATTCACCTCAAGATTTCTTTACTGATTTTTATTGTTTCGTATTTCCAAGTGAATTTTACAATTGGCTTGGAAATTTCTACAAAATACCCTTGGGAGACTTTTATTGTAGTTGCATTTGATGCCTAGATGAATTTAATATAATTTACACATTTATAACATTGAGTCTACTAAGTCTTGAACCTGCTATGAACCTGTGTTTATGCATTCCTCAGTTTAAAATAGTATTTTGTATCTTCTGTGTGAGAATATTAAATATATTTGTTATTTCAGCCATATGCTTTTTCATGTTATGGTATCATATTACCCCAAAAGGAACATTAAAATAAATGGACCTATAAACATTGAAAGTAAATGAATAGGAAAGATACAACAAGTTAATATGAAGAAAAAAGTAAAATGAATTTAATAAAGTCTGAGAAACCAATATCAGCATTGGCCAATCTGAACTTAATAAGTAATGTCACTATAAAACAAGAGTTATATCATATACTGATAATGTTAACTATGGAAAAGTGAAAGTATAAATCATAAACACATATCGATCTTTCCACAGAACCTCTACATATATTAAACAATAACCACCAGAACTGAAATAATATGAATAATATGCATATTAATCAATAATATTGGAACTTATCCCTTTTTGGAGCCAGCAGGACAAATGCACAAATTATAAGCAATTATTTCAGCAAACTATCAGACACAATCATTCTCACACAACTGTATGTAGAACTGTTAACCCAGCAGATGGAAAGGATACTCTTCTTACCCAAACACATTTGTGGTACTTACTTAGGTAGATTATGAGTTAGGTCTTAATAGATGAATATCTAAAACAAAAATTTCCAAGACAAATAGCAAGAAGGACATGAAGTATCCATGCAAACATGGCCAGAAGGCATGTAGGAATGTGAATGCTTTGAAATGATTTCATGTTTCTTTAAACTACTTAACACAATACTTCCCATCCAACCTAGTCTATATATAGCCACTGAGAGAGGCAGCAAAAATAAAAATGTTGGCTAAACAAAGGCAGGACTGATTTGTTTCTGCCTTACTCAGACTAGAAACAACTATCTTCCACTTACCTATCAATGTGCCTAAATAAATTTTAATGTGTGCATGCACATTAAAAAAGAATGGACCATTGATGTATGAAGTGACATGCATAAGTCTCAGACTAATTGTGCTGAGTGCCAGAACCAAGGCAAGATTAGATTATTCACCCTTGGATTCCACATATGTAAAAATGTTGCACATCATTGATATATGGCAGCTCCAGATCAGTGGTTATGTATGGTTGATGGGAATGTGGAAGAGAGTGGGGAATTGTAAAAATGTACAAGAACCCCCTTGAGGTTGATATGTGTGTTTACTATTGTGGTTGAAAGGAAACCTGTACTAATGAAGATACCACATTTCAGCCTCACTGAAACTGAGCTTTAAGGCAGTTCTGAGTATACCATGGTTGTCCATGTGTACATCTTTGTTCATGCAAATCTTTACTTAGAATAATGCTGTTCTTGAAGGGAGTGGCAGAAGCCCTGGGTGAGAGAATGAATAAGTACTGTTGACATAGGCATGGCCAGGCCAAGGGGCTCATAGCCTCAGAGGGATGGCAAAGCCTTCCTCAGGGAACTGAGTCTGAGTGTTGACAGTGCACTAATGTCCACCAGATTTCTACCTCTCCCCTCCAGTGTTTATTCTGTAAACTTAATGGCCTGAAGACCACTCCCCTACAGAGACTATTCCTACCAAGATTAGCTAAACCCGTCCTCTTAATTTAGCTGTATAGCCTATACCTGTCTTTCTGTTTAACTGTATGTACTAACTAGGCTTTCTTGTTTGACTGCATGCAATTAGACCACTGCTCTGTTCCACTCAGTACAGTAAACACACTGAACTTCTGTGGCCCTGTCAATTCTTAAGCAGAGATTTTTGACCATCCAATCCCATTTTTTGTCTGTGTCTACCTGTTCTTGTCATTTATTCAGTCCCTTGCCACTCCAGATAGGTCCATCCCTGGAGCCCTCCTGGACACAGAAAATCCTATTTTATGCACATACAGTCACATTATTCATTTGAATGTTGAATTTGGCACTCTTAGACTTTAAATTCTGTTTTAATTTTTCTCTTTTTAAGTCCATGTTAAGTATGATTTCTGTTTGATTGTTGAAATCATGATCCAGTTATTTTTTGTACTTTTTATGAATTATTATTATTATTATGTGTGGGTGTTTTTTGTGTGCAGCTGCTGGGTGCTTATAAAAATCACTAGAGGACAGCTCTCAGGAGTCAGGTGTTTCTTTCCATCATGTGAGTGCTGGTGATTGACCTCAGGTTGTCAGGACTGGCTGTAAGTGGTTCTACTCACTGAGCAATCTTGATGGTCTCCTAATCCAATTTTAAATTATAAATTCCTGAGAGATTACAAGATAGTGTTTTCTTAACTTCTCTAGCTCCAGCTTCTCTGACATAATAAAGTAGCCTATGTTAATCATTGCATTAGTGAGTGGAAGAATGACCATGAACAGGATTACTGCACAGCAGTGGCAGGAATTTTACGTTTCCCCATAATTTCAGAGGGAGAGCTAGCTACACAGCCTTCGAAACATGTCATCTCTAAAACACTGGAAACTTCTCCAAAGTCTGAATTTCTTCATCTATACTATTTCAGTTTTTAAGTTGATTCCTGAAGCCCATCACAATTATTAATATTCCCCCATCTTGTTGTTCTACATAGTGTAGAAATAAGTCATCCCTATGGGCTATCCATGAATGTTACTCTGAATCTTTCAAGAAGTCTTTGAGAGAGGAGGGGTATCTATGAAATAGGAGAGAAGTGTTGGAACGGTTTTTTTTTTACAAGAACCATTTAATACATACATATGAAAAAATTTAATAATGCTTAAACCCTTGTTTGTTTTGCTCTGTGACAGTCAGCCTTTTAAGAAACAGGAGTAGTATCATGAAAAATGTCAAGATGTTGTGTGATTGATCACCTTATGTGTGGGTAAATGACATACAGTTTGTGCACTGATGCATAGACAGCATTTACAAACTAACTATCATATTGATGTATGTGGTCTATTTTGTCTTCACTGTTGGATCTTATATATCTTGTCTTATTTTTTAACATATGAGGTAATATTTTATTATCTTGTTTATTCTTCTTCTTAATAAAATATTTTCTCTCTGATTTAATATTTTTGTCATAGCATGAAAATTCATATGAATCAAGTGTTTATCACTTCTCATAGTAATTAACTAATCTGTGATGCCACTTGGTTGCTGTCTGCTTTCATTTAGTTGCACATTGTATCTTATGATCTGTTGTTGGAGTCACATCAATATATTTTAATTTTTAATACATTCTGTGTTGGAAAGTTGGGAAATGCTGACTTAGTCAAATCATTATTTTTGTGACTATTTGATTAATGTTTCCAGCTCTCTCAAGAAAATATTTCAAAATGGGCTCCATGCCTATTTTTTGTTCAAGTCTGGATCTCTCATATCTACCTCCTGACACATGCAAGTAATATAATAAAATTGTGTATTAATATACATACAATCCATTCCATTGAGCTAGTGAGGACTTCCATTATACATCAAGCCTCATGATGAATGGGAAAAGAGGTTTACTGACATCTTTGCCTTCAGGTCTGTGCTGCTCCAGTTCCTTCCAGCATCTCTCTACCTGACCTGTGTGGTATTCTTATTCTCACTAATTGAATATGTTAGCATTTTGTGCATTGGCATTTATGACAAGCCTGTCTTTGCTGGAAAGGAATGATTAATTTGGCTAATTGTGGAAAATTATATTTAATACATTGTAGAATTTAAAGTTAGTATTAAAGTACCATACCCTTGTAATTGGAAATGTCTTATTGGCTTCCTAGAATATGTAAACCAGTATTTAAATTGAGCATCTTTGGTCATTGCCACATGTAAATTATTCCACAACCACAAGTACAGATAAAGAAAGTTGAAGCTTATATCCATTGTACCTATAGATTCTGATCTGTTTAACCTGCAGTATTATTTATGATAACATTTGTTGTATTATATTTACTAAAAACATAATATTAAGTTTAATCCACACTTAGGAGGATGTGCATTATTCTTCATCTTTCAGAAGTAATTTATAAATGTATTTCCAAACAACTGCATGGAGATATTTATAAAATATCAATTTTCTTAGATAAAAGTAGGTAATTCTTTGTTAAAGCAAGAATGGACTATTATAAGAATAAATAGTTAGATAACAAGAAAAACTTCTAGAAGCTAAGGAAAGTCATCAGTGAAATTGCTGAATTATATGCATAGAAATCTAACAGAAGGGATAAAACATAAAGTTGGGGAAATTGCCCAGAACTTCTTACAAAAACCAATAAAGATAAAAAAGTAGGAAACAAATAAGACTACCAATGATCAATAATGAAGAGCCAACATTTCTATCAGAAAAGCGGTGTGAAGAAATAGAGAGTGCTTATGAACAAGAGGTAGCAGTGAGCAGGAGGAGGAAGAGATCCTGAGGGGAAAGAGTAGAAAGTAGGAGACATGTGAAGAAGAAGTCTGTAGACCAATAGAGTTGAGTTCTCACCAGGACCACTGAGTGAAAGATGATATGACTACACAAGTTACAGCTGTTATTGTGATGACCAAACTGTCCATGGCACAACTTCAGAATGAAAGATCTTGGTTCATGGTTTTTGAGTGTCAGTCTATGATCCCACATACTTAATAGAACATGTACAGAGCACATGGTAGAGAAGATATGTCCACATCATGGCCAACTAGAAAGCAGAGAAAATATAGTATTGCCTTTTTCCTGACTCTTCCCTTTTTTCTTTTGTTCTGTCAGTATCCTGAAGCCCATGGGATGATGTCACAGCCATTCAGGGTGGGTAACCCCTTCCAATTCATCTTTTTTAGAAACATACATATAGATACTCAATGGTATGCTTTCATAGATCAATGTTGAAACTAGTTAAATTGACAACAAAAACTAGATTAAACATCTCAGTTAAAAATGTGATCAAACAAAGCTATACTAGCCAGAAAAGTATCTGTAAAAGGACACAACATTTTATTGTTTATTTGAAAACAAATTTTGTTGTGATGTCACATGCCTGTAATCCCTGTATTTAGAAAAATCAAGAGTTCATGACAAGTGTCAGTTAATTAGTGAGTCTGAGGTTAGTTTGCTCTATGTGAGACCTGTTTAAAAAATAAAGAGAAGGAAATATATGAAAATAATTTGTATCTTTCATAAAGCCACATTTATAGAAGTAGCATTAAAATTGTAACAAAAGAATTGACATCTCTGGGCAAAGGTCCACAGAGGGAAAATTGAAGAAGTTATAGTAATAATAACTGAAATGTTCCCACTTCACTAAATCAGGATAGATTAGAACAATCTTTCCCTTTATAAAAACCAAGCATGCCCAAGCAGCAAACCACAACCACTGAACAACTTGGGATCAGAAACACCCTGGACTGACCCTTCGGACCCCACTCCAACTATAGGAACACCTGACTCACTCTTGAGGGAGGGTGGACAAAACTGGATTTGGCCAGGAGTGGAGACTGATCCAAGCATTATTGGGTCAGTGGGACCATAGGACTGTCTGCTCCCTGCCCAGGGAGGGGATGGGGAGTTTCAGAGAAGAAAAATGACCTGATGTGGTGGGAGGGGGAAGGGACCTTGAATAAGGATATACAGGGATGGAAAAAAAAATTCAGAGGGAAAGCTGAACACAAAGTAAATATATGTGTAGCAATCTTATTTGCATTATCACCCTTGATAAGTCATGCTTATGATTTATATCTTCTTTGTAGTTATTGTTAACTTTTCAGCATTTTAAATTCATTTTACTGTTTTTTGATAAATACAAAATAAATAAAGAAGAAAAAAACCCAAAGAAATCTGGAAGGAAAATCTGGTAGAAACATTTCAAAGTAACAAAGTATTTGACAAATATGTGGGTAGAAATTGTCATGAGTACACTTCAATGCTAGGTGTGGTCTTAAAATCTCACTACTTGGGAGACTAAGACATGGAGATAAGCAGCTTGAAGCCAGCCTGGGCTACATAGCAAGACCTTCAAGTCAAAGTTTACTCATAAGAAAATCTGTAAATTCAGGAAATGCAACCAGGAGCAGCTATACTAAATAAAAATGGCTTAAAAGCAACCATGGTGTTTGCAGCTCACAGGTTCAAGAGGCTTGCAAAGTATTTCTGCTCAGGACTGAGAAAGAGAATGGTGCTATGCTAGTACAGGGGCTAAATCATAATGAGATCATGCCTTGCATGGATTCATGTCTTGGTTTTAATCACAATTGCCTTATTAGATTAAGATGATTTGGAATTATCACTTTTCTAGTTACCTGTCAGGAAAAAATATTCTGAGGCAAGGCAATCATTCTGGAAGGCATATGTGTCTACAAATAGACAATAAATCAAACAAGTCTCTTATGCAGAGACATAAGAAACCAAGGGCAACAATACCCTTAGAAGAAGCACAGGGCAAGTGGAGTAAATGAAATTATTCAGATATGTTGTAATATATTATATATTTAAAAAACATATCTAGAATATCAGAGAACAGATCTACTCACAGTCAAGCCATGAGGGTCAGACAGTGGTAACTCACACCTTTAATCCCAGCATTGGAAAGACCTGGAGTGGTGACCTAGCCTAACCAGAGTGGTGACCTATGCCTTTAATCCCATAACTCCAGAGACAAAGATCTTGTGAGTTCAAGGCCAAATTAAGCAGTAGTAGCTGATGCCTTTAATCTTAATGATGCAGAGTTGAACCTGGAAGTGAAACAACTGGAAGATGAAGATATTTAAGTCAGGCATAGGAAGACAGAATTATTCTGTAGAAGTGGATGAGGAGTAAGGCTGAGGAAGCTGGATGATAGCTGGGTGAGATTTGACTATGGTCTAATTTACCTCTCTAATATTATAGCTTTTCCCTGATATCTGACTCTGAGTTTTCATTCAATAGCAACTAGAATTTGTAGTGTACTTGGCATCCAACTTTGGGGCATGAGTTCCGAAAACTGCCACTTGCTGACCAGAGCCACACATGGCCAGAGGAGTAACTACTGGCTGGCCAGATTTTCTGTTCTAAGTTAGCCTTCAATCTTAGTTAGACTGTTCACACATGTTTCCTTTTTACTTTCATCTAGGTAAGTTTTTCAGACAGTGGCCTTCTTCTCCTGTTAGGTTATGCTTTTTTTTTCCCTCTTCTTGGACACCTCCTTGGACTGCTATCACACTAGGTAACTGCCCCACTTCATAGCCATCTGAATCATCACTGACAAGAATTTTGGTGAGTAAATCAATTTTTTTTTAAAAAAAGAAAATTTGTTTAAGGCAATGCAAGATGTTTGGTCATTTTGTGATCTTACTCTAGATGATTTGATATTGGTACCAGTAAAGGAAAAGATAAAGTAGATGGGACTATCTTCATGATGTTTATCATATTGGTTATTATGAATATTTTTGTTTGATTTCTGTTTTATTATTTAAAAGTCATTTAGGGCTGGAGAGATGGCTCAGAGGTTAAGAGCACTGACTGTTCTACCAGAGGTCCTGAGTTCAATTCCCAGCAACCACATGGTGGCTCACAACCACCTATGATGAGATCTAGTGCCCTATTCTGTATACTGTATACATAATAAATAAATAAAATTTTAAAAAAATTAAAAAAATAAAAAGTCAATTAATGTGAATGGCAAAAAGAAAGTCTTATAAAAGCCTTGTAAAAGAGAATACAAAGATATTCAAACCCAAACAGAGCAATATAAGAAATCAATCTCAGCTATGTCTCCTAAGATTACACAAAAACAGCCTAAGGTTATCAAACAGCCAACATTAATATATCTACTAACCTTAAAGAAATTGTAAAATGCTAAAAACAGTACAGAAGTAAGTTGGGCTCTGCTATAAATATTATAATTAAGGAGAGTCAAGGAAGTAATTATTACTTACAGTATGCACTCACCATTTGCAAAATATCATAGAAGGAGGAGGCTAAAACAATAGAACAAAGAAGCAGAACCAGAAGCATAGAAGTTTTCCAAGACTAACTTCTTGGGCAAGGAGATTATGCTGATATAGAAAGACAAACATTATAAAATGAACATACCCTAGATTTATGCTGCATGGCAGCATGAAATGCATGTGATTGGATTGAAAAAACAGGAAAGAAAAGTGAATCCTTCACAAAAGTAATTCAAAGCCCTAAAGAAACTTTTAAAGACTTTTGTAGAGATTAACTGCAGCAATAAACAGAATGGTACTGGATTCAAAAGCTAGGCAAATAATAATTGAATTACTAACTTTTGAGAATGCTAATTCACAATGTGAAAGAATAATTATACTGTTAAAAGCTAGGTCAGCAACATTCAAAGATTGGATTTATGAGACAATTAATCCTTATAACTGTGATGATAACTGGGTAGAAGAGGTCATTTCTAGTGGTGTAAGAAAAAGTCAAAATGTTAAATGTTACAATCGTGAAAGGCAAGGTCACATAAAAAAGAGATTGTAAAACAAGACATTCCCAGAAACAGTGCAGTTGTTAAGAAAAATCTCAAGAGAACACTTCTCTCTTCTAGAGCATGCAGAAGGTGTGGCAAAGGGAGGCACTGGACTAATGAGAGCAGGTCAACAAGGGACAGACAAGGTCACTTTCTGCCTTTGGGAAATGCCACAAAGGGGATTTCAAAAGCCACCAATATCAAACAAGTCCAGTTCAATCTTACCATGCCATGTTGAAGGAAATACCTTCCTAAAACAATTAAGGAAATTAAAAACCTATTCTAAAAAGACATACTATACTGAATGATAAAAACACCTATAGAGAAAGAAAAAAATCAGGAAAAGTTACAAAGTAAGTATTTTGGCAAATGACTATTAGTGAGCAAAGGCCAAAGTTAAAAGTACAAATAAATGATGTTATTACTGAAGGTTTATTAGACACAGGGGCAGATGTAACAATAATTCCTCCAGAGTCTTGGTATTTAAATTGTCTCCTTCAGGAGGTAAATGTTCAGTCTTTGGGAATTGGGTTGTTATCTGAGGTAAAGCAGAGTACAAGATGGCTTGAGTGTACAAAATCAGAAGAAGAGAGGAAAATTAATGCCATATGTGGCTAACATCACTATAAATTTATGAGGATGAAATTTACTACAACAATGGTATACACAGATTAACATAACTCCAAACAGAAATAAAACCTAAACTAACACATGTTTCCAGGGAAAAAAATTAGAAGATATTATGAAAAACAGTCACAAACTTTTCAGGTTGTACAGAAGGAAGGCATAACAGCTGCTGCTCTTTCAAAGATACCCACAGCACTACCTTTAAAATAGTTAACAGATAAATCTATGTGGATTCATCAAAGGCTTTACAAAAGAGAAATTGCAGGCCTTAGAGTAGCTGGTACAGGAGCAGTTAAATGCTCTACATATTAAACAGACAATCATCCCTTGGAATTCTCTTATATTTGTTATGAAAAAGAAATCTGGTAAGTAGAGAATGGTAATAGATGTAAGGGTGATAAAAAAAGTGATTCAGACAGTGGGCTCTCTATAGTCTGGAATTTTTTTGCCTACTGTGTCACCTAAAGAATGGTCTATTATAGTTATTGATTTAAAAGAGTGCTTCTTTACAATACCTCTACAAGAACAAGACAAAGAAAATTCACATTTACAGTGCTCACTTATACTAATTCTTGGCCTGTAAAAAGATATCAATGGAGGGTCCTCCCTCAGGGAATGCTGAATAGTCCTACTCTATGCCAATATTTTGTACAAAAGCCATTATAGAACAGATATGTGATAAATGCCCATAATCTATTATTTATCATTACATGGATGCCATCTTGTTGGCTGACTCAAATATCAATATCTTAGAAAGAATATATGAAGAAGCAAAAAAAAAAAAAAAAAAAAAAAAAAAAAAAAAAAAAAAAAAAAAAAAAAAAAAAAAAAAAAAAAAAAAAAAAAAAAAAAAAAAAAAAAAAAAAAAAAAAAAAAAAAAAGTGCCTGCTTAGGGATTACAAATTGCTCCTAAAAAAATACAAAGAGGAACTCCATTAATTATTTAGTTTACAAAATAAGTCAATAAAAATAATTTGTTTTAATAATAATTGTACCCCAAAGTTACAAATCAGGAGAGATAAGTTGAGGATACTTAGTGAATTTCAGAGATTACTAAGAGATGTTGCCAATTTATGAATCACTTTTGAAATAAAAATGATAAACTGAGTAATTTGTTCAAAACTTTAAATGGTGACAAAGACTTAAGTGGTCTGAGAGAATTGTCACCTGAAGCTGAAAGAGCATTGGCTTTGGTGGAAAAGAAATTATAGGATGTACTTGTAGATCGTGTGGAAACAGACCTTAATTGCATTCTAGTTATCTTGCCCTCTAAGCATTCTCCTACAGTAATTATAATGCAAACAGAAAATGTTATATTGGAATGGATATTTCTACCACATATACCAAGTAAGAAATTAAAGACATATGTAGAAAAGATTTCTGAATTGAGTTTTAAAGAACAATTAAGACTTAATCAATTGATAAAAATGGACCAAAAAGAAATTGTCATACCTTTAACTAATAAAGAAGTTGACCAGTTATGGGCAGAAAGTGAACCTTGGCAAAAAGGCTACAGTAATTGTTTGGAAAATATTAACAACAAATATCCTCAAAGCAAAAAAATTAAATTTCTAAAGAAAACTAACTGGATTCATTCTTGTGTTGTATGAGGTAAACCAATTTCCAAAATCCCTACATTTTACACTGATGCAAACAAATCAAGAAAGGCAGGTTACAAATCAGAAAATGTAAATAAAATGGCTCAAAGCTCTTATAATTCTGTTTAAAGTCAGAAATTAAATCAAAATTAAATCAAAATCAGATAAATGACCTAAACAGACCCATAACCTCAAAGGAAATTGAAGCTGTTATTAAAAGTCTCCCAAGTAAAAAAGCCACAGATCAAAAGATTTCAGTGCAGAATTCTATCAGACATTCAAAGAAGAACTAACACCAATACTCCTCAAACTTTTCCATATGGTAGATACAGAAGAAACGTTGCCAAACTCTTTCTATGAGGCCATATTCATACTGATACCCTAGCCACTCAAAGATGCAACATAAAAAGAGAATTATAGATCAATCTCTTTTATGAACATTGATGCAAAAATACTCAATAAAATTCTGGCAAACCGAATTCAACAACATATCAAAAAAATATTGACTGGGATCAAGTAGTCTTCATCCCAGAGATGCAGGGATGGTTCAACATATGAAAAAAAATGAGAATGTCACCCATCATATAAACAACTTAAAAGAAAAAAATCATATGATAATCTCCTTAGATGCTGAAAAAGCCTTTGACAAACTCCAACATTCCTTCATGATAAGAGTCCTGAAGAGATCAGTCAATATCAAACTAAATGGAGAAAAATTCAAAGCACTCCCACTAAAATCAGGAACAAGACAAGGCTGTCCCTTCTTCCCTTATCTATTCAATATAGTTCTCAAAAGTTTAGCTAAAGGAATAAGAGAACAAAGGAGATTAAGGAGATACCAATTGGAAAAGAAGAAGTGAAACTGTCTCTATTTGCAGATGACATGATCATATACATAAGTGACCCAAAAAGTTCTACCAGGAAACCCCTATAGCTGATAAACACCTTTAACAATGTATCAGGGTACAAGATTAACTCAAAAAAAATTAATGGCCTTCCTATACCCTTAGGATAAAAGGGCTCAAAAAAAAAAGAAGTAAGGGAAACATCATCCTTTACAATAGTTGCAAATAGCATATATATCTTGGTGTAACTCTAACCAAAGAAGTAGCAGTCCTGTTCAACAAAAACTTAAAGTCACTGAAGAATGAAATTGAAGAAGATATCAAAAAATGGAAAAAGCTCCCATTCTCTTGGATAGGTAGGATCAATGTAGTAAAGAATGGCAATTTTACCAAAAGCAATATACAAATTGAATGCAATCCCCATCAAAATCCCAACACAATTTTTTACAGACCTTGAAAGAAAAATACTGAACTTCATATGTAATAACAGGAAACCCAGGATTGCCAAAACAATTCTGTTCAATAAAAAAACTTCAGGAGGCATCACCATCCCTGACTTCAAGCTATACTATAGAGGTACAGTAATAAAAGCAGCCTGGTACTGATGTGAAAACAGACTTGTGGATAAATGGAACCAAAAGAAGACCCCTACCTTAACTCACATACCTATAAACACCTGAGTTTTGACAAAGAAGCCAAAAAATATTCAATAAAAAAATAGCATTTTTAACAAATGATGTTGGCATTACTGATGGTAGCATGTAGAAAAATGCCAATAGATCCAAACCTATCACCCTTCATAAAACTCAAATGCAAGTGGATCAAAGACCTCAGCATATACCCAGCTACACTGAAGTTGATGGAAAAAAAAATGGGAAACACCCTCCAGTGCATTGGCAGAGGTGACCACTTCCTAAATAGAATACCAGTAACATAGACACTAAGAACAATCAATGAATGGCACTTCCTGAAACTAAGAAGTTTCTGCAATACAAAGGGCACAGTCAATAATACAAAATGGCACTCTACAGAATGGGAAAAGATATTCACCAACCTTTCATCTGATAGAGGACTGATCTCTAAAATATATAAAGAACTCAAGAAACTAGAGCCCCAAAACCTAAATAATCCAATTAAGAGTGGGGGTTGAAAACTAAAAAGGGAATTCTTAACAGAAGAATTACAAGTGGCTAAAAAGCACTTTAAAAATTGGTCAACATCTTTAGCCATCAGAGAAATGCAAATCAAAACAACCTTGAGATATCACTTTACACCTGTCAGAATAGCTAAGATCAAAAATGCAGATGGCAGTCTATGCTGGAGAGGTTGCAGAACTAGGGGAACACTCCTGCAGTGTTGATGGGAGTGTAAACCTGTACAGCCACTCCAGATCACAGTATGAGGGTTCCTCAGAAAACTAATAATCAGTCTCCCCAATGATCCAACAAAACAAATATTAGGAATATACCCAAAGGATGCACATTTGTACCCCAAAGTCATTAGCTCAACTATGTTCATAGCAGCATTTTTCATTATAGAATGAACTTTGAAACAACCTAGATACCCCTCAACTGAGGAGTAGATTAACAAACTGTGGTACATCTGAACAATGGAGTACTACTCAGCAGAAAAAAAAGACACCCTAAAATTTGCAGGCAAATAGATGGATTTGGAGAATATCCTCCTGAGTGAGGTATCACAAGGCTGAAGGTTGACTGGAAGAATTGGAAGGAGAGAAGGGAGGACAAACAGGGGAATACATGGAAAAAAGACCTTTCTTAAAAAAATAAATAAATTATAATAAAATTTAAAAATTAAAAAAGAAGAAAAACAAAGTGTTGGGGCAGGTTTTTGTTTTTGTCTTTACAGAAAACTAAAAATACCCATCTTTAAGAAGTTAAAAGACCTTGAGCATCTAGACATTTACAACAGAAGGGAGGCAAGTGTATAAGTTTGAGAGACATCAAAATATGGGTTTGAATAATATAAGTTAGATAGAAAGTAAGTTATGTATAATCCTTTGTACTCAACAAAATAAGATAAACAATGGAATATTTTCTTTGAATTTCTCACTTGTTAATGGAATGGACATTACTCATATAATTATTGTTTGTATATATTGTATGTAATTATTGTACCCACTGTATATAGTTTTTCTTATGTGAGTTGTAACTTTTTATTTTTGACACAAAAGGGTGTGGTGATATATTATATATTTAATAAAACCATTCTAGAATATCAGGGAACAGGTCCACCCACAGTCAAACCACAAGGGTAGGAGAGTGGTAACTCATGCCTTTAATCCCAGCATAGGAAAGACCGAGAGTGGTGACCTATGCCTTTAATCTCATAACTCAAGACAAAGATCTTCCTGTGTTTCTCTGTGTTCATGGCCTAACTACCAAATAGTAGTATCTCACACCTTTAATATTAACTCTAGAATATGATTCCGAATTGAATCTGGAAGTGAAATAACTGAGAGAAAAAGGCATTTAAGGCAGGCATAGAAAGACAGAATTATTCTGTAGAAGTGATGAGGAGCCAGGCTGAGGAAGCTGGATGATAGCTTGCCTGCGTGTTATTTGACTGTGGTCTGTTTCCTCTCTCTGACATTCCAGCTGTTTCTTGTTATCTGGCTCTGAGTTTTCATTTAATAACAATTATAATTTGTGTTACACAGATAAAGTAAGGATTAATATGTTCACAGAAATTAAATATAACATTGAAAGTTCAGCCAAAGACTAAATATATACAAATTAACATAAAACTCTAGAATCTGAAGCTGAAATTAAGTTCAATGGAAGCTCCTTCTCCTCTTCCTTCTCCTCCTCCTCCTCTTCCTATTATTTGTGTGAACAGTGTATGTGTGTGCGCATGTGTGTGCAGTTATATGTGTCTGTAGTGGCTTGAAGTTGATATTAGTGTTTTACTTCAGTCTTACTTATTTAATTGTAATTGTTGTTTGTTAGGATGAATATGTGGATAAAAATTGTCTGCCTTTGGTGTATATGTTTGTGTGTGACTGATCATACATGAAGGTCAGAGAACAACCTCAAGTGTCAGTCCTCACCTTGATTGAGACGGGTGCAGTTGCATGAATTTGGCTTGTATTAAATGAGACTCAGCCAGTTTTCGGGGGAAGGCTGAAATATCAGAGAGAGGAAGCACCACAGTCAATTCTCATCCAACTGTGTTGCAACTTCCTCAGCCTCACTCCTGGTCTCTTCTGCCTGTTGCTTCTATCAGTCGCTTCTGTCTCTGCTGGGTTTCTACAGCCCTTATACACCCTATCCCATCCAAGTTAGGATTAAAAGCATGTAGCCTTGAACTCACAGAAGCAGAAGAAGTTCTGTCTCTGGAGTTATGGGATCAAGGGTGTAGGTTACCACTTCCAGTTTTCCTTGTGCTGGGATTAAAGGGGTGTGTGATTGACTCTCAGCTGTTTATCCTTGTACTGAAGGATCAAGGATTTCCTGAGCTGTCTGCCTAGTATTTGACTGTGTGCTGCCTCTGATATTTCAGGTTTATTAAATATCTAACAAATACCCACAGATATGGTCTCTGTTCTCACTGGTGTGTACACCAGGCTAGTTGACCTGAGATTCAGGAAGTTCTCTCTGTACCTCCCAGAGCATTTGCTCTCTGATTCCTACCTTACCGTGTGAGAATTGGGGTTTCAGCTTTGTGTTCTCATAGATGGCTTTACATGGCTTCTGGAGATCTGATGTTTTCATGTCAAGTTCTTTGCACATTCAGCCATCTAGCCGGACCTCAACTTTATTTTTTGAGATATAATTTCTCACTGAACCTGGAGTTTGACAATTTGGATGGACTGGCTGGACAGCAGGCCCCTGAAGTCCTCCCACCTCCTGCTCCTAGCATTACAATTACAAAGCTGAAACTGTTCCGCTGGGCTGTGATGTGGACTGAGGGATCCAAATTCAGATCCTCATGCTTCTGTAGCAAACACCTGAGCAGCTGAGCCAGCTTCCCTGCCTAAGGAAGTACTTCCTAAAAGCAGGCTTGTCCACTAAGTTGTGTTAGTCCATCTCAACCTCTGAAGTGCTTTCTCTAGAAAGTCCAATTGTATGCTCATTAGACTCTCTATCCAGTACAATTAGCTTATTCCCTCTTTTCTGCTCTCCTTGTGTTTGGATTTTGATCTTTCCTTGTGATTTGTCTTCCAGTTCGCTCATTCTCTTTGTGATATTGTACCTAATCGTTTTTAACATTTTCACCATCTGTTTCTTTCAAAGTTATTTTACTGTATCTATTTATTTTATTTATGTGTATATGGTGTGTGTGTGTATGTGGCGTATACCATGCCACACAATGGATGCTAGAGGAAAAATTTGGAATTCATTCTTTTACTTTAACTTGTGGGTTTCAAACCTTTACCCACTGAGCCATCTCACTGGTCCAACATTTATCTCTTATACCAAGTCATCAGTGTTGAAAGAAAAAAACAATAGCTCTGTGGGTGCCTTAGTAAAGAGACACCTGGAAAACATTTATAAAGGAAAACATTTCATTGGGTGGCTTTTACTCAGAGGTTCAATCCATTAACGGCATAGTCAGGCCTGGCATACTGCAGGCAGACATGGTGCTGGAGAGGTAGCTGAGAGTTCTGCCTTGTACAAGGACAGGTAGTCAACTGAGACCATGTGTTTTGAGCATATATGAGACCTCATATTTTATCTCCACAGTGAAATACTTCCTCCAAAAAGGCCACACTTCCTAATAATGGCACTCCCTATGAGCTTATGGAGGCCAATTACATTCAGACTACCACAGCTGGTAAACATGACAACAAGTATAACCAGTTATTTGCTGAAGAAAATTAGGTTAATAGCATAACGCCCAATGATACATACATATTCATAAGACCAAGAAATAATTATCAGGAAGGCTTAGAAGACTTTTAAATTTCCCAAAGTTCTTATTTCATATAATAACAAGTAAAATCATTGACTCATATTGTGTTTTTAGTATATCATGTACTCTAACATAGTCAGTATAAGAAAAATTAAAAATAGATGCATAGGTATTGAAAGATAAAATCTGAATACTAAATATAATGCAGAAAAATCTAAATAGTTTACTCATATAAGTAATTAATTTCATAAAGCAATAATCTCCCAATTAAAATCTCCCAATTATAGAATAGGATAGGAAGGTAAATTAAAAATGGAATACAATGGAATATTTAATATTGAATTCACAAGGAACAATACAGGAGGTTGACTTCTGACTTCCACATGCAAGTGAACATGTACACACATGCACATTCACACACATGAATGCCAGCACACATGACCTTGCACTTGAATATATACTCATGCACACAAACATTCACATGCATGCATACACATGAAACAGATAATCTTGACAAAATGTGTGTATTTTTGTACATTCTTTGGTTTCATATAAGGGAATAATTACAAGAATAAAACTGGCTATTTAATAGTATACAATATATATTTTTACCTTTTTGCCTTTAAATATAAAAGTACAAGCTATAATAAGAATAATGCATTTGTAATTAAAATTTAATAAAACCCCAGTGACCATAACTAAAATGAGAAAAATCTTTGGGCAAAAATTTTCTAAACCATAAAAGCATAATTTCCATACTGTGGTGTCAAATTATTGTCACTAGGAATATACTACTTTTTATTTCTTTGTTTGCCTTTATATTAGCCAGTGATAATAAAATAGTTGGCACCATTTAGTAGTTTTCTTTCTGTTTCAGCTGGAAATAATATATAAAGACCTTAGGTATCTAAGTAACTTTAAAAAAATCCAATTTTAATTTCTTCTTTATATTTGTCTGATATTAGTATTTAAAATGGAATCTCCCAGAGTGCTGCTTTTTAAAAACCATGCTTCCACAATGCACAAATTATTTTACTAAAGTAAATGAGCATAAAAACAAAAGCAAAGCGGGCAGGAGAGAATTCCCAACAGGCTCCACAGCTCTCCTGGCCTACAGACATGCACACACATATACACATATACACACAAACACACACATAGAGACATACATGCACACACACACACAAACACACACTATAAACATACACACAGATACAACACAGGCAAATAAACTAAATCTTCTTTTTAAAATATAAGTAAAAGTTTTACACTGGGCAGCAATTCAGAAAGAGAATACATGTGAAAGCTGAAAGATGTCAGGGAAATAGGCTATCACCTAAATAAATTGCATAAAATGTATAAAGCAATTGTTAAAACCCTCTGCAAGAGTGTACTCTTTGTCATTAAGTGAGTAGATAACTTAAAATGGAATTGAAATCATCCTGTAGTTCCAATTTTACTTAGAAAACAGATGAATATAGCAAAGGAGAAGTTGAAGGATATCAGAGATCACAAAGCTAGACTCCATTTCACAGGGAAGGAGTGAGGCGTGCTAGCATCCCGTGTCCAGAAAGGCACAGAAACAGGAGAGGACTGTCACACTCACCCAGGGCCCTGTTTTCATGATTTCAGTGTTCAGTCATGTTGCATTTCCACTTATGTTCTGTTATGTGAGTACAAGGCATAGGATATGTTAAATGGTTCCTTACAAAATGTGTTAAAATATTCATTACTATATAAATGTCAACTAATTTAATACATGCTAGCTAAACTAGAATTTATTAAATTGTGTCCTTGTGTAGGTATTGGATCAAACTCCAGTGCTTGGGGCAAAAAAAAGTTCACTTTGATAGCACCTTCTTTAAACAGCTAGATTCTATTGCTGCCTTGCAAGGTGTCTGTTGGGTTATATGAGTCCATTATATAATTTCAAGCTTGTTGTAAGTAATTAACAAATAATCAGTAGCTGCCATATTATTAGTAAAAAACAGAAGAAATAATCAAAAAATGATAATTTTTATTCTGGATCAAAAAGTCAAACAACTACCAATATTAAGTGTGATACTAAATTAAAATTAAAATATCATCAGTTGCTGTAATAGACCTAAGTAAAATATAAAGATACAAAAATATATGTATTTGTACATGTCATATAATATGCCAAACACTAACTTAATGTAAGTTGGCATAAAGTACAGGTAAGAGGAGAGATAATTTATTTGTTAAAATACATTTTATTATTTATGTACTAGAGCTGGGGGTTACATGGGTTTGGAGGGCTACTCAGTGCAGTTGGTTCCCTCCTTCTGTGTGGACCCAAGGGTGAACCTGAGACCATCAGGCTTACTCACAGGTACTTTTACCCACTAAGCCCCCTCAGAGGCCCAAGATGCGATATTTACAGGGACTAAAAGGAAATTTTATTTTTATAAGGTTAGCAATGATTTTCTCTTCTTCTATTAAAAATAAACATTTTTTTGGAAAATTTTGAAGAATAAGGGTAGCCAGTACCCACGCATATTGTATGTTCTCTTACACACAGAGCAGGTGGCTATGTTGGGTACTCTGATTCCCTTGCCAGTTCGCTTCTAAAGACCCTTCATGTATGATATTTAGTACTGTAATTGATGCATTCTGTTTTGAATAGATACCCTGCAACCCCTGGTTACTTGGGGTCCACATGTGCCTTGCTATCTCCCTCATATTCTCACCAGAGTGACTGTCATTCTTTGTCCCATTTTCCGAGGTAGGAGATACTTTATATTTGTATGATCTTTTTTATTATTATTTTTTACTCTGTGGCCAAAAAGCAAGCAGTACTTTTAAAGCTATAGTTTTCACTTAAATTTATATGAATATAATTGCATGGTCATTTACAGTTGTAAGAAATAACGTATAACAATGTGGTGTGCTCATTACCCAGTTTCTTATAATGTGAGCATCCTGCAAAACCATTTGTATCATAATATTGAAACAACCATCATTCTTATTTTCTAATTTGGACTCCTCAGTTTTCTTGCACTCATCCATGTGTACTTAGTTCTGTATAATTTTAACACACATATAGATAGATTTATCTAGCACCATAGTCAGAGTGTTCAATAAATAATATACATGTTCTCAAGTTGGGAAGGATTCCTAGGAAGTCCCTGATCTAAGTGGCAGTGGAGTTGGTGATGATGATGATGATGATGATGATGATGATCTTCTAGATGTATAGTTGCCCACCTTCTGATGTAACCTTTTAAGGAGAGACAGAGGGGGAGATGTAGATGGAGAGAGAATGGAGAGCCATTGTATTCCAGTGTCTTGTGATTCTTGTTAGGCATTGAGTCTTCAGAGAGTCTCTACTCTTCAAACCTTCCTTAAAGCCAGTCAATTCCCAGAAAACATTTCTCAACCTGTGTGTTGGGATTTCTTTGGGGAGATTATACAGCACATATCCTGCATATAACATATTTATATTACAAGAGTAGCAAAATTACAGTTATGGAGTGGCAATGAAATAATTTTAAAGTTAGGGGCATCATAACTTGAGAAACTTTATGATTAAAGGGCCACAGCATTAGGAAGGTTGGCTTTACCTTACTCACCTTGTGAGGGATATGAACTGTGGAGGAACAAAACAAACAAACAAACAACAACAACTGAAGTGAATAACAACAGACAAGCCACAAAATTTTAGCAATGAGAAGACCCTGCCAATTGCCCTTTCCTGCCCTCCATCCATAGCCCCAACTGTGGTTCCACTGTTTTCCGTATCTAAGATTTTATTGTAAACATAGCACACACATGAAATGATATAGAATGAGATTTTTTGACACAGACTTTTCTGTATGTATTTCACTAGAAAGCTAGCCTTCTAGGTGTTTTCAGTCCAATGAAGTTGATTTAAATGAGCTATTTATTGGCCGTACAATAATTACTTATTTGAATTCCTGAGAAACTACCCAATTTCTTTCTGGAGTGTCTGGACCATTTCATCTTCTTACCAGCAATGCAAGAATGATCTTGTTTCTCCCCCACTTCTGCCAGCATTGGATTTCATCTTTCATTATTATTATTATTACTATTATTTTATCCATTCTGATAGATGTATAGTAATATCTTATCATGGTTTTAAATTGTCTTCCTGATGGTGAAAAGATAGATCGTTTGTTGGGCTTAGTAATCACGTTTATGTTTTTACCCACATTTGTCTTTCAGACTTTTGCTAAATGTGTATGCATGCATGCAAGCATTTATGTGTGTCCGTGTCCGTGTGTGTGTGTGTGTGTGTGTGTGTGTGTGTGTCCATGTGTGTGTGTGTGTGTGTGTGTGTGTTCGTGTGTGTGTGTGTGTGTGTGTGTGTGTGTGTGTGTGTGTATTGAAGAGATGAGAAAGGGAGGAAAGAGAAAGATAGCTGGGGGAAGACAACGAAAATTGAATTTTGGTATTTCTTTATATATTCTACACACCCCATTCCTCTGTTGGATATATGTATTGCAGATATTTTCCAATAATATCCACTTTGTCTTCTTATATGAGCTTTTGAAGTTTTAATTTAGATGGGATGCACTTGATCAGGTTTTGCTTTGACAAATGGTACTTTTGGTGTCAAGATTAAGAATTCATTGTTAATCCCACATCCTGAAGATGTTCTACTGCATTTGAGTTTTATAAAATGTTATTGCTTTACCTATAGCATTTACATCTCTAATGCATTCAAATGAATGTTTATGTGAGAAGTGCTGTTCATTCTCGTGTTTATTTAAAATATATGGCAGCTTATAGCTTTGGAGGTTTTTTTTTAGCTAAAGTCCACACATTCATAAATTGTAGCAAAAGTTTTTGTGTCCTCATACCTTTCTCTGCGTCATTGTGTAAAATATATAGTGATTTGTTTTAACTACTTACACATGTCCATCCATATGCTTCTCTGTCATTAAGTGTAGCTCCAATTCCACAGTATTTATAGACAACTTCTTATAGGCTCACTTCCTTCTCTGATGTTGTATAATATTTGTGTTGACAGTTAGTACTACATGTACCAGGGTTCCAGTCTTTTCCTCTTTTCTCCCTTATGCCCTACTTAACATGTTAATCGCTCCTACCACACACAGGCCCTTTGCCTTAAAATTCTCCCTCTACAAGCTTAACCTGGTTACCTCTTGTGTGTTCCGGTAACCAAGCCTGGGTCCTCTGTAAAGGCAATAAGTGTTCTTAATGGCAGAGCCATCCCTCCAGCCCCATTGCATGATTTAGTCTTCCCACTTGAAAAACAACAACAATAACAAATGAGTAAATAAATACATTTTGATTTGTAAATTTGTAAAATCAAAGGTCATCATTTATAATTCAGCTTCATGGAATCTATATGCTAGATCGATTCTACACTTGCTTTCCAAGTGAAGCAGGATAGAAATATTAACCCAGATAAAGCAGGGGCCTGGGCAGAGGTTGAGGTGGCACATAAAACACATCCTGAAATGCTCCTGTGACTAGCATTTGATGGCTGCAATAAACAATCAGAGTGGTTTCTTCTGTACATTTAATTCCTGAGAGTGTGGAGTCATAGCCCACAAAGCCTTCTAACATGCTTCTCACACAGTAAACTCAAGAGCATTAAGAAATGGAGGGGCGGCCAGGCAGAGGAGGCTATTAGTGGCCGGATGTGTACCAGAGCACTTTACAAAGACGGAATATAATTTTGTTGGCC
Source organism: Sigmodon hispidus (assembly GCA_004025045.1). Lineage (NCBI taxonomy): Eukaryota > Metazoa > Chordata > Mammalia > Rodentia > Cricetidae > Sigmodon > Sigmodon hispidus. Next base: position 20,887 of record PVIH01016120.1, on the reverse strand, counting down.
TATTTATGAGTTAAAAATATACATTATTTTGTTTGGCCCATTTTCCATTTTATGCTCTCCTGGGAGCCCTGCAGAACCATAGCTCAGTTTTTCCTCCCTCCCATCGCTCCTCATTTTCCATCCACTCATGTGGATGAGAGAGAAAGTCACTTTGCCATTGTCAGCTGCTCTGGAGAACTCAAGTTATCTCCCCAAGAGCAGGGAAAGTAAGGGCCTCACATCGAGAACTTTCCACTCTAAACTCCCTTGCTTTGTTTGGAGGGACTAATCAAGTGTCCTAAATACTGACTCACTGGGGTGGGTCATTTCCACACCTGTGCTCCACATTGATGCTGGGAAGTGGCCTAAGTGTGAATGCTGTTTGCACACACACACAACTTGTTTGTGTTGTTCCCTTTATTTGGAGAATGCCAGCACAGGGAGCCTGAGGAACAAGGGTTTGGGGAGATGGGATTATAATAGGTCACATTTGGGCACTGTGTCTCATTAAACATTTCTATCTGATCACTGTGTATCAGCCTCCTGTATATCTAAATCCAAGAGTGGGGCACTATACATCTCCTGTCTGAACATCTAATAGTCCTTGCCAGACAGAATGAAAATGTTGATTGCACTCAGCTTTGCCAACCAATGTCTCCTGACAGGAAAGAGCAGACAAAATCCTCTTGAAAAAATGAAATGTCACTCAGAGCTCAAAAATAAGAAAACAAGATATGTTGTATTATTTTTTGTAGGTTAGAGATCAGCTGGTTCCAATTAATTCCTAGGATGTATAAAATGCTAGCAGGGCTGGTTTATGATTCAAGAACAATCTCTAAACCAGTTCAGTGGCTGTCTTTACACTGAGGTCCCTACTTCCCTGTAAAGTTGGCATTATCTTGTGTCTTGGAGGGATGCTTTTTGGAAAGCCTGTGCTTTGGGAACCAGAAGAATATACTTTCTTCTTTGCTTCCTAATGAGCTTTATGGTCTATACAGTGTTAGAGCAGGCAAAAATTTGAATGGTAAAAAGAACGTGAATTGAGTTCTTTCCATCTTGGCAGTCCACACCCCACTGTCTCGGAGCTCTAGCTTTTTGCCAAAGGAAATCTTTCAAGAACTTGGCTTGAGTGACAGCTCAGGTGGGAGGCAAGAAGGGAAAGGGGACTTTAGAATTTCCGGAGGCCTTTTAAATGGGTTGCAGGTTTTCACAGCATGGAATGTGTCATTGGAAGGTTCTCAGGTTTGGTGACACTCATTTTTCTCCTAGCTCTCCTTAAGGCAGATCTTTGTTTTCTATTCAAAGCTCCTTTGGTCCTAGAGAAAAGGCATTCCTTCCTTCCCAGCTCTTACAATGAGTAATTGTGACACTTGTAATCCAGAGACCCATTTGACTTTTAGTCTCTAGCTGACTTTAGGACCTCAGTATTGAGTACCATCTTATAGATCTTTCTGGATCTTGAAAATATAACCCAGTCATCAAGCCATTTTCATCACTGGGGAGATAGTTAGCAACACAAACTCTACTCAACACTTGGAGAATCTCAACAGGCCTGTAACATAGAGCCTTGAATGATGACTAGGCAGATTAAAGTGTGAGAAACACCACTTATCTTATATTTTTAGAAACTGTTGCGCTAGATTGACCATTCATTCATCCCATACAATGACAAATTGGATCCTAATATTCCACTTTCTATAGATTCAGTGCCTGTGTTTCATAGGTTGATGTATAATTGTGGCTGGTACTGGTGTCTGGGTTTGGTTTTTGTAGGCTTTTTACCTCTTGTTCAAATAATTGAAATAAAAACTCAGACAGATTTTAAAATAATGAGTAAACATTATTTAAATCAAAATAGTATTACATATGAGAAGAATATGTTGCCAAGATTAAAAACAGCAGGCTACATGAGTGGTAAAGTTTTCAAAGGTCCCAATCATTCTCTGAGTTTTATTGTGTTCAGGACAAAAGAACAGTTGGTTGCCATGGAGTGTAGCATGGGAGTGTCTATGTTTTGATTGGCAAGGTTGATTTATATAAAATTTGTCCATTGTATGTGTCCCCTCCCATGATACATCTGATTTTAATTATAGGCACATTTAATTATGCATGGCCATAAAATGGTAAATATGAGATTCTGCCTTAAAATTCACTTAAAAGATACAGTATTCCTTTTTGGACATGAACACAATGCCAGTTTAGACAAGATAGGTCAATTGTTGCAGCTTCTTCAAGTGTTCTATGATGTGTTTGAATAGAAATGAGGTTTCATCAATGGGTTAAGAAGAAAAGTGACTTATTCCATTATTTAAAGCAAGTATCCATGCAGCTTAATGCAGGTGAGAGTCCCAGATTGCTAATAGCCTGTCTTGTGCATTGTTTGGATGTGTGTGTGTGTGTGTGTGTGCGTGTGTGTGTGTGTGTGTGTGCAATATATGCAGATAGCTTCATAAGTTGCTAAGTACATTATTGGAAGAGAGATATGTGTACAGGCCAAAACAAGTGTATTCCAGGTTGCTAAGCCATCTCCATGCTTCATTGTCTCAGAATTAATACTAGTCTACCATTAATATTATAGATATCACTAAATATGATCTTATTGTTAATGTTGTATATAGGTTAAAAATAAGAAACAGTGGAATTTTTCCAGGTAGAGTGTCTGGTCCACCCAAAGAACTCACAGACAAGACCAGGTAATATTTGTTTTGGCAGTATGCTAAAATTACATTGGAAATATAAGTGATGGTTAATTTAAGCTCTCAAAATATCTTATAAGCAGCAGACATGCATATCTATTAAGGGATGAAAACTATGAAAGAAATGGAGGGTAACATGACTTGAAATCAAGAGAAAGCTAGACTAAGAACAATATGTATTGAGATTGAGCACCTATACCATTACACATGGTGATAGTACATGATCTATTTATGTTACCTAATTCTTTCAAACAGATTGTGAGGGAAATAATACAGTCATGTGCTGTATAACAGAAGCTTAGCAGGTTATAGATGAACCTTATCTATGATGATGATCCAGTATACTTTTCAGGAAGCCTAAAGACAAAAAGAAAGAAAATCTTGTTGTGTAGTGATTTCAGAGCTCATTCTATGCCATTAATGCTCATATGACTTATTGTGGATGTTGTTAAAGGCAAATCTGCTCTGCCTCCTTCCTGCAGGAGAGGATAGCCCATGAAGTTATAAACTTGACAATGACAGCAAGTGGATATTAATACTGTTGCATTTACTACTCTATGATAGTATATATTATTTTAAAATGGACTCCTCTCACATATAAAACCATAAAAAACCATGCTTTCTGCAAAGCCAAGTTCCATGCTATCCTTGCAGCAGCCTCAGGTAGTTCATGTTTACTGTGTCCCTTGATCTCATCGTAGAAGCCACATTGGGTGACTGACCTACACCATCTAGTTCTGTGTAATCTACAATGACTGCAAAATGACAAAAGAAACTAACAGCTATCCACATTAATAACAGTCACATGACTGTATATGAATTGGCCTTGAGAAACAAGCAGTCTTCTAACAAATGGTGCAATGAAGAAATGTCTTTTTTGGAAGAAGAAATAATGTATGTGCGGATGGCTGAAAGAGTTTGCTCAGAGGATACCCAAGAAGTGTTTTAAGTTATAGTATGTGCTAGAAATGGAAGGGGCAGGGATGGTAATGCTGGGAAGGCAGGCAGGTTGGGCTTTGAGTTTTTAGGGGTCTGTATGTCCATTGGCCTCTGTCTTCATTAAAAACCCCAACTGGTAATGTGAAGTAATTGAAGCTATGTTTAGAAGTAAATCCCTAACATATGGACTATGAGGAAGAACAGAAGTGTAAAGACCTATTTATAATACTACCAACATTGTTCAGGCAAAAATGGTCAAGGTCAAGCCCTTGGACCAGAGAAGTTGTGGAAGAATCAAGTAGATTGGACAAAACATGTGTCCATGAAAAATGGGTGAGGGGAAGGAGTTGCTTGTTCCCAGATCTAGACTTTGGACTCAGAAGGGTCATTTGTGATAGTATCCTTGGTTCACACATGTTTATATACAGTGGGAGCCGTAAAGAAAAAGTCATTGTTATATACTTAGTTTTATGTGGGTTTCCTCTTCACATATCCTTGGGCCTTTCTACTTGGAATGTAAATAAGCGTGGAATAATTTCCAGATTTTTCACTAGCTTGCCTAGATACCTCTGCCAGAGTAGTGTCAACACTATCTCATGCTTGACTATGCCTTTTGTAACCTACAGACAGTTTAGAACTATGCTCAACCTTTGGCATTCATGGGAGTTCTATGCCAGAAACTTGATTCTGCTTTTATTTAGACACCTTCAGTTCTGAATGTGAGAAGCTCAGGTCTGGGCAGGCAGAGTATGCTGACTGGCAAAGCTGAGCAGGCATGTTGTAGACCCTGCTACTGGAGCTACTTATTTTAGGTTCAGTTCTTTAGGAATTTCATCTGTGGGGATGTCACATGCTGCCTGTCAGGATGACTGGGGGAATTTGGCCTGTGCTATTATTTTCCTGTGGAGGAGAAAATGATGACAGTCCTTTCTGAGATGGCTCTACGGGTCCCACACTTAAACACAGATGACCGCCACATTTCTAATAGCACACTGAGCCATGTTTAAAGGGTTGAGCCACTTTCCACCTTGTTCAAAAATCGCAGGGTTTAAATAGCAGTGCCATATTTAATTAGAGCCTGAGCAAGGCTTCACGAGACAGAACAAGCTCAGAAACAGAGCTTTTCATCTGTGAAAGATTTATCATGAGGTGAAGCTTTACTCTTGGGTATCCAGAGAAGGTGAGCCAAGCAGAGTCTGAGAGACATCAAACTATAGGGTTCCAGAAAGGACTTCTTAGAAACTATACACAAAACCTGAGGTATTTTTGTTGATATATATTTAATAAAAAGCAGTCTGGAATATCAGAGGACAGAGCTACCCACAGAGCCAAGGCATGAAGGTCAGGGAGTGGTGACTCACACTATTAATCCCATTACTTGGATCCTTATGAGTTCAAAGCCAAACAGAATCAGGCAATGGTGGCACCCACCTTTAATCCTAGCAGTAGGAAAGTTGATCCAGGAATTTAAATAGCTGGATGAGGAAAGAAAGAGAAGGAGAAGAAGGCAGAAATACTTCCCTATTCTGCTCATCCAGTCAATCTGACTCATGGAGATAGGACCTACCTCGTTTGGCCTGAGGAGTTGACTAGGTGAGAATTGGCTGTGGTTTTTTTTCTCCTGTCTCTGATATTTCAGCTTTTTCCTAACATATGGCTCTGGGTTTTATATACCAAATAGAATTCATGCAATAGGCATTGCTGATAAGTACTTCCCTGTACAGATTTTACTGGGGTGAGTCTAATGCTCTAAGTGCAGCTGAAAAGTGATTAGAAAGCTTACTTTGAAAGCAGTATGATCATATCTCCTTTAGGTTGGTGTTGGAGACCCATTGTTTAGCAGACAGCCATAGATTCCCTATGAGCATACAGGTGCTTCTCTGCAAATGCTGAGTCCTTTTCTCAAGCTCTATGACCTTGAGCATTCTATGTAGGTGTACTGAATGCCCATCTCTCATTAAGCAGAGACTAGCAGAGCTCAACACAGTGGAGAACTGAATGAATTAAGTGAGATAATAGCTGTCATATATGGGTTGAACAATTCCCCTTACAGAACAAAATGTGTCCTCCTTCAGACAGGTCAAGCAAATAGTATCAATCATTTGTCAGCAGCAGTTGGTTTCATAATTTTATTCTTAAATTAACACGTAGTATGGAGCTGAATCTTTGGGGGTTTGCAGTTTTACGAATATCAGCATATCAACAGATCAGTATAAGCATAGGGTGCACAAAAGGAACATGTACCCCAATACTTCCTGTACTACTTCTTGGAAAATGCTCCATCACAATAACTGCCTTTCTAAGTGTGCCATATAAAAGAATCATGCACTAACTTTTTTGAGTGGGATGCTTTTGCTCTGTGTAACATTTTCCATGTTTCTATACATCACCTATCAGTAGATTGTTCCTTTTTGTTGCTGAGAAGCATCCCGTAAGAAAGTGTCACTGTTTATCCATTCATTCATGAAAAGTCACTTGGATTGCTTCCAGGTCTGGAAACTCACCAGATATGCTACAAATACTTGATGTATCAGTTTTGTGTGAATAAAATAATTCCCATCTCTAAGGTAAAATTTCTAGGACTTGGATCTCTGATTCATATAAATAATAAACACATGTTTAGCTTTATTAAAATGACAAATGCCATGGCTATACTACTTCATGTCCCTACTAGCATCACATGGGGATACCAGCCACCTTGTGTCCTTACCAGACTCTGGCATTGATAGAATGCCTTCTTTTGGTCATAGTATTCTACTAGGTCTGAAGTAATACCTATATGGCTCCAATATGCACTTCGCTAATGGCTAGTGAAATTGCTCATGTATTTAACAAGTTTCACTATGTTAATCTCCTCCTAAGATGGAATGTCAGTTAAAACTGCTTTCACTAGTTTTTAAATTCCATTACCTTTTACTACTGAAATTGTGTTAACTGCAAAAAAGATTTTGAGAATCAACAATTATATCTTACTAAGTCTTCCAATCTGTATGCACTGTTTGTTTTCTATATATTTGACTGCTCATGGCCTTCTGTTACCAGCATTCTTTAGCATGGAGATGTAACACAGTAGATTATATTGTGTTTATATTTAAGTATTTGGTATTTCTCAAAGCTATTTTAGACATTGAATTTGTTATTTCTTTTAAATTGTCCATTACTGGTATATGGATAAACAATTTGTTATTTGTTGGTTGACATTGATACACCTATTTGTCACTTCTAGAAGCACTTTTGTAACTCTCTTGGGATTTTTATACTGAGTGGATTATCTCATCTGAGAATGGGATGCTTTCATATCCTTCTCACTTCTCCTGAAATGCTGTCTATTCAAGGTCAATGCCCACTTCCTTACTTTATGCCATAGTGTATCTACAATGGGACAGGAGAAAGGAAAGCAGACAATACCTTGTCTTGCCACTCAGCTGATATTTTGAATTCTGTCATCCTCCTCAACTTGGCTTTTAGATGCTGTTTCACTAGGGACTTCAGAGAAGTTCTCCTGCATTCTGTACAGCTTTCATTTATTTTGTTTCATTCAGAACAGGGGACAATGAGAATTTTGCTAACCCATTTTGTTTCAAGCCCAAAGCAGAGACTGGATGAGGGACTGTTCATATTCCCCATCATGCTTTCTCTTTCACAGCCCCACATTTAGACTCCTTTTCTGATCTTATTCCCAGAAGTCTGCCAGGGGTGTGAGCTAGGAGCCTGTCCTGGAGTAAAAAGAGGGAGGAAAGGATGGAGAAAGGGAGAGAAAGGAAGGGGAAGGGAGGGAGAGAAGAGAGAGAGAGAGAGAGAGAGAGAGAGAGAGAGAGAGAGAGAGAGAGAGAGAGAGATCCTCAGTGCAGATAGCACATTGAACTCTAGCTCCCTTTATTCTGTGATCTAAGAAATTGAGGTAAATGAGTCTAGACACAGGGCAAGAGAAAACTTTAACTCTGCTTGTGTTTGGATTATTTCAAATTAGTGAGTTAATGAACCCCTGAAACCACAGAAATTATTTGGATCAATTTACAACACAGGAAATCAATGGAAGCTTTCTTTGGTTGCTCGGTGTGGTTTATTGGTAATTCTGCACCATCTACATCTTGAAATGGCTCTGTGGGCAGGTGCTCCCGAAGGGGTGAGGACCTGCATGGAGGGGCAATAAAGAGGGCCAGTCAGGAAAAAAAAAAAATCAAGGGAAGAGACATCCTACAAGTTCTTACTGGTCTTGCTGGATTTTTGCCTACTGCTCTGGATCACCCTGTGAACTGTAGTTCTCTAAAAATCTGTTCTAGTTCTGCTGAGCTAGCTAGTGAGGCTAATCTGAACACCTCAGAAACCCAGGTCGGTAGCTTCCCTCTGTATTGGATAGCCTTGGAAGGAAAGTCAGCCCGGCCTCTATGAGGCTGCAGTTCCCTTCAGGGGCACAGACAACAGCTTGCAAGGTTCTTCTCTTCAGTGTCTGTTTTTCCTTAGCCACTATGTCCAGAGGCTATAAGAGCTAGTCTGCAACATCGCCATCTGGTGGCTCCACAGCTACATTCAGGGCTCAGAATAGGAAAAAGAAAAGATCTCTCTCTCCTTCTTCCTCTCCCTCTCTTTTCTTTCTCTCTTCTTGAAAGCTGTTTCTTCCCTTGGCTATTTTCAGTTGACTTATGATGAACTTCTGACAGACTTGTGCAGCATTTTTAGCCTCTGCCCAGGCATTTCCTGGATGCCTGTGCCCAGAGGTATCTGAGGTAAAGGGCAAACACAGGGATTTGCAAAGCAACAGGGTTTCTGATAAGAAATTCCAACTTACACAGAGAAAATGGTGCTGAGATGCATGTAATTTCCTTCTCTTCTGGGTAATTGTTTGCATTTTTAGTTTCCTTAGCAAAGGCAACATAATCAGCCTAGGCCCTCTGTCTAGTTTTATGTTTTTGTGCTTTGGGGTGTTGTGGTTTAAATGTGAAATGTCACCCACAGGCTCAGGCATGGTTTTTAACAGTTGTTCCCCAGCTACAGGGACTTTTTAGAGAGGATATGGAAACTTGATAGAGGAAGTACATCACTGAAGGTCGGCTTTGAGGATTTCTGGCCCGGCCCTACTTCCCATTCTGTCTCTCCTTTTTGACTGTCTGATGCAATGTGACAGGCTCATCTCAGGCTCCTTCAGCCCTATTGCCCATCACAATGGACTGTAGCTCCTCTGAACTGTAAGCCAAAGCCAACCCTTTCTCCATTAGGTTGTCTTTATCAGGGCATTTTAATCTCTGCAACTGCTCGGAATATCAAAACAGAGGGCCACTGACAGGAAGTGATTTCTATGAGGAACACCTTTCTGCCAGGTCCCCTCTGGAGTCCTTTCTCATGCTTACCCCCACAGAAGGCTTTATTGTTTCACAGGTTACAGATTTTTCTTTTCACTAAATAAATCTGGATTTTTTTGATGATGTCTAAACTGTTTAGTATTCTGGTTGACAAAGTCAACTGGATGCTTTAGCCATCCTAATGGAACATAGCACTGATAAGGTGCAGGGACTAGACTGTATTTACTCCACTCCTGTTGGCATTTTATATCTCTTCCCCCTGTTGCTCACCTTAAGAACCCCCTTCTAACATCTCCCTAATGTGATACATTACCTATTAAGTTCAGATTCCTTGATGTGTAAGGGGCAACATTTGTTTGTCTTTCAGGAGAGACTACCCGCTCATGTACTTTTATAGGTAGTGTTTTTACTTATTCTTTGAGAATTTTATATGTGCATACAATTCACATTTATCACACTTCCCCTATTTAACTCATTCAAGAAACCTCCCACACATTGCCTCCTCTTAACTTCATGGCTTTCTCTTCCTATTTCTTCATTTTTTACAACCTGCTGAGTCAAATTGTGCTGCCCATATATGCATGAGTGTGAGGCCACCAACTACAGCATGGCCAGTGTACTAGGGACCAGAACACTACAGTAAACTCACTCTCCCTCCCCAGCAGTTGCTGAAATTGTGTCTCTTTTTTCCTAGAGCTTTGCCAGCACAAGCTCATTACCGCCTATAAGGACTTGGTGTCTAAAGCTCCAGCATGCCTGTGTCACTGTCCCCCTTTATGATGCATATTGCTATTGTGCATTGGCCACCAGGTTCTATCTATATTTGACAGTTGTCAAAAAAAAAAAAAACCAGTTATGCAGGGCACTTAACCGTTAGTATATCATTTTAGGGATTAACACAGCAGGAACTACACGCCAAGCAATGAAATGAGACTGATTTCAGGGCAGCGGGAGAGATAAAGTGGGTGTGGACTGCTGATAAGCCATCCATCTGCCAAATGGCCACATTCTGAAGAGTTGAATATGAAAATGATTTACTGCCTGTGAATTTAGAGGCATTTAAGCAAGACACTTAACCCACTTCATTTTCAAAAAAGGAAAGATCCAAGAAACTTGGAAATCACAAACTAGTGCACTCAGAAATACCGAGAGATGAAATAATCAGCAGGAATCCAAGTGTGATTTAGAATTGGGGATATTATTGTCAAGCAGGCTCACTCCCAGAAAGGCGGTAATTATCTGGATCACTAATAGCAGTTCACCTGGTGTCCAGAAGGCAGAAAAAAATAAGTTCTAAGACTGGAATTCTGGTGTCACAGATCTTTTATGATAAAACTTAAAGGTTACATTTTTATTCAGTTAATTCTATATACATGTATACATATACATATATATATATAAACCTAAGTAAATGACTGTCAATTTGCTGAAGAATTCCCTAAGTGTGCCTATCTGATTTTCAAAAACATATTAGAAATATAGAGTTGACAGAAGAGATTCTATTTCAGGCAAATAAACTGCCAGCATTGAGAAGTTGTAGATAATAATTTAGAGAGAATTTTCAAATTACACAAGAAATGAGATGGAGAAGTTGGCATTTTGATGGTTGGGTTCATTTTATTTGGTTTATTTCTATTATTTGATTTTATTATTGTGAAGCAGTGTCTCACTTTGTAGCCCAAGATGTCACCATACATTTAACAACCCCTCCACTTCAGCCCCCTGTATACTTCAATGATAGGTATGGATACATTTGCCTCTTCTGCTTCCCACATCACAGAAGCTCTAAGGTATCACTGAATTACAATATTTCATGTCTAGTAGCTGAACTCGAGAATTCTTCTACTGGTTTTCTTCCTGTGCTTTAAACACAGTAAATATGCATATGTTTTAGTGTTACTTGACTAAAATAAAGGCTAAAAATATTAGATATCTAAAAATGAAATTTGATCTATGGAAATTGGTCATATCACTTTCATCTTTCTTGTATTAAAGCAAATCTACTGAAGACCTACTGTTATACATAATCATTTAGGTGAAATGTCTGAACCAAGAACTTCCTGGAATAAATGATGTGAAAGAATGGAAGGACAGGAAAATATAGGTTTTGTATAGATGCTTTAAAGTACAGCTTGTAGGAAGAGATGGCTGTTATGAGAAAGAAAAGAATTAAAAACAAATTGTATATTCATGTAATTATTAACAAGTATTTATTGATTTTTTTTAATATAGCAATGACTCAAACACCAGTCATCAGGATAATTCTAGCACTCTCAAGCCTCTTGGTTAAAATCTCAAGTAAGTATCTTATTTAGGGTAAAAAAAATTAATTCAAGAAGAAAACAAAATTATTGATCTAAAATGGAGGATATTTTTGGACTCCTACTACACACACCAGTTATAGCACTAATTTCTCTGGATACTTGTGAAAAATTCATTGCCAAAATTTATAGTATGTGGCCTGTCATCTCCTAGGTACCTAATTGCAGAAGGGTTCTACTTTGTTTAACATGGTGTTGTTGCCGTCTTGAAATTCTTTTTCTTCCTTTTATTAAAAATTCTTTTTTTCATGTACCATATTCTGATTATGTTTCTGATCTCTACTCTTCCCAGTTCCTCCTCACCTCCCTTCTCATCCAGATCTACTCCCCTTCGTCTCTCATTAGGAAAGAACAGGCTTCTAAGAGATAATAAAACAATATAACAAAATAAATTATAATAAGATTAGCCAAAACTATCACTCTGGAGTTGGGAAGACAATGTAGCAGAGGGGAAAGAGCCCAAGAGAAAGCAAACAAGTCAAGACTTATTTAAACGCTCAGGAACCCCATAAAAACATTAAACTGGAAGCCACAATATACGAGCAGAGGGCCTGGTTCAGACCAGTAAGGGGGCTGTGCATGTTGCCTCAGTCTCTATGAATTCCTATGGGGTTTGCTCATGTTCACTTAGGCCTTGTTTCCTTGGTGTCCTCCAGCCCATCCAGTCTGTACACTTTCTCCTTCCTTTTCTGCAGGGTTCCTAGAGGCCAGAGGGGTGGAACGTGATGGACAAATCTCACTTAATCATGAGTATTTCACGGCCTCTTATTCTCTGTATAATGTATGACTGTGGGTCTCTCTATTTGCCATCTTGAAACTCTTAAGTTTTGAGATAAGATCTATAACTTTAGTTTCCCATGGACCCTAACAAATGATCTGTTTTTTATTTTGTAGACTCTGTTTTTTTAAAATAAAATGCAATTTTAATTTAATTGTGTCTATATGTGTGTGTTTGTGAGTATGTGCATGAGTACAGGTGTTCAAGGAAGTCAGAATACGGTGTCAGATCCCCTGGAATTGGAGTCACACTGGTGGTTTGAACATTCAACCTGGGTTCCAAGAGCAAATTTGAGTCCTCTGGAGGAGCAGGATAAAATCTTAATGGTTAATGAGCCACGTGTTCAGTCCCTTCCTCTACCTTGTGGGCTCTCAGGCTCTGCAAGAAAGGAAACATTGTAAAGATCCCCACGTTAATTAGGTCCTCAGGTCTTGGGCATGTTTTCTAAATGTGAAAATCATGATTTCAATCAATAAGATTTTCTTTTAAAAAAATTAACAGATGGTGTTCATTAAAATTCTCTGAAGTATCTGCATCTATATTAAAGATCATGCAGATTTTTGGACCTTGGCTGATTAGAGTATCAAGATTATCCAAGGAGGGAATAGTTTAGGTAAAGGCCAAAATGTCACAATGAATAAATATTGTCTTCATAAAATTCCTGGACAGTGGCCTCTAGCTTGATACTCTTAGCTTCCACCAACCCTAAAGCTTCAAGGTGACTGTGACAACATCTAAGTCTTACTGGGGTTTCCCTACTGAATCCTGCCATCTCTCTAAATTTCCTCAACAATGATTTCTGTGAACAGACTAATTTCTACCTTTTTTCCTACCACTCTAGAAGTGGATGTAACTTTTTCTAAGGTGGAATGTGCCACCCAGAATGATTTGAATACAAGTTCCCCTGTATCCATATTCCCTTATATCTGGTTCAGAAAAAAAAGATATTTTCTAATCCTCTTAATTCACAGTTACTACCTTCTGTTCACACTGGCATTCCCCTCACACTTTGGTCTTGTAACACATGAATCATTCACATGTTTTTATCTCCTTTGAAGTAGTAAAGAAATCGTTAATAAAACTGTTTTGGTCACTTTTCCATCACAGTCAAAAGTATTTAAGATACCTCAACTGAATAAGACGAGGTTTACTGTACCTCACAGTTTAAAGGATCCACTCTAAGAGTGGAGAGACCCATTGCATCCAGGCCTGTGGTGAGAGGTGGTATATCATGACTGGGATTACATTCTTAATAAGCAAGGCTGCTGACCCCAGGGTCAAGAGGTAAATGAGAGAAAGAGAAAGAACAGGGGCTGGCGTACCACTCTCTACTTTAAGCACAGGCCCCTAGTGAAAATCACTTCCAACCATGCACTATCTCTCCATCTCCTAATGCTTCCAGCATCTTCTGTTAGCATCAAACTGGGGATCATGTTTGAATTTTGACCTGAAAATGTTGTCTCTCCTTTGTTTGACGAAAGATAAACAGGTAAAAGTCCTACATTTGTTAGCAGCTGCTGCACAGAATACCAGTGGTTTTGGTTATTTGAGAAGAGAGTTTATAGTGTCTTGGATCTGGAATGTATCTCAAGGGATTATGCCTTTGTTGCGCAGCAGCCTGATGCTGTTGGAAGGTGTGAACATGCTGATGTCAAAAGATGGAGTCTGCAAGGAGAGAACACAGAGCTAGCTGTTCATTTGGGTTTCTGCAAGGCTTTGCCCTATATGTTTTCCTGAGTTATTTTTGAGGTACATAATAATAAACATGACACCTTTCTAATTCTCTGAGTTATTCTAGTGATTATCAAGGCAGAGAGTATCCTGGGAATACTGGGCTTTCCAGCTGGTTTTATGGAAATGCGAGTGACCTCTGAACCACTCATGAATGGCTGACATTGGCAAAAGTGACAATCTCATTAAGAACTGGACCCGGCCACTTGTGGGATTCACACTAACTCAAGGCAGCTAGTGTGAAATTTTACTACAAGATACCAGTGGGTTTCGACAGAGTTTCATATGAACAAAGGTGAAGAGATGCTGGCATTCAGTGTCATTCACTAAGGTCCATCCTAGGCACACAGAGGTACACTGAACTTCAGTTAACTCTGTGAGGATCACAGGAAACTGTCCATGGCAGCTTGGTATGTAATTCAAGGTAAAACCCTTTTGTTTTGCAGCAATGTGGATTCAGAAGGATCTAAATTCAAATGCTTCTTAAACCTCTCCTTTGTCTTTTAAATTTCCATATGCAACCCCTTTCATCAATGAATTTTGCATCACCCAGCTATATTGATATATAAATGGGCACACAGATCAAACACTTATTGATAAGAAATCATTATAAATAAATAAGTCATTATAAATTAAGGAATTTATTTTGAGCCCGAGAGTTTTGGCACATGCCTTTAATTTCAACACTTGGAAGGCAGTGACAGGTACATCGCTGTGAGTTTAATGACCAGCCTGGTCTATATAATGAGTTCTGGGATAGCTAGAACTTTTACACAGAGAAACTCTGTATTAAAGAAGCAAAATCAAATCAAAACATAAAATAACATAAAACTTATTTTAAAGCAATTCTTTGGCATCCATTTAATTTATTCATTATTAAATGTAAAAATCTGCATACTAGTGAGATAGATGCACTTGTCTATGTTTAAAGAATTAGATCTTTTCTGAATATTTGATAGACTATAATGCAGAGCATTTTTTTTGGTATAATAACTCTTTTTTTTTCTTCTTTATTTTGTATTTAACAAAAAAAGTAACATGAATTTAAAATGAGGAAAAGTTAACAATAACTATGAACAGGATAAGAATCATAAGCATGGCATATCAAGGGTGGTAATGCAAATAAGATTGCTACACATATATTTACTATGTGTTCAGCTTTCCCTCTGAAATTTTTTTTCCCATCCCTGTAT